>KN470354.1:73746-131067 GCA_000787095.1 Periophthalmodon schlosseri | reverse complement strand
AGGGAAAGAAAAGGGAGGAAAGAGAGATAGACAGAGGTGGGTAGAGAGAGAGAGATAAAAGATAGATAGATAGATAGAGAAGAAAGGGAAAGATATATCAAGGTTGATAGAGAAAGAGAGAGACAGAGAGAGGGGGTACACAGAGGTGGACAGAAAGAGAGAGAGAGAGAGAGAGAGAGAGAGAGAGGGCGAGAGAGAGATAGAGAGCGAGGTGGAGAGGGAAAGAAAAGGGAGGAAAGAGTTTGATAGAGAGAGAGTGGAGTGAGATACAGGTATTTATAAAGAGAGATAAATAATGATATATAAAGAGATAGAGAATGTTGATGGGGAAAAGAAAGAGTGATAGAAAGCGATACAAACAGATAGAAAAAGAAAGAGCGCACAGATAGAAGATGGAAAGTGATAGAGAGACAGAGACACAGCAATAAAGATAGAGAGATAAAGGCAGAGAGAGTCTCATAGAAAGAGTGCGAGAAGGAAGGGCATTATTATTGTTCACTGTCTACTCCTCTATCTCTCCTCTCCATCTCTCTCTACATGTACGGACTCGTAAATGACAAAAAGAAAAAAAATATATATTACAAAAAGGTCAACACTGGAACTTTCCTTGACCCGGTTTCCAGAGCGGCACCTGGAGCCTCATCCATCAGTTAGGCCACCCTCGCCGCAGAGGTGAGCTAACCCGCTATCGAGTTACCTGTTGTAGTGTAGTTCACATACTAACACATTTCAGCACAACGGTGGGGACAAATGCATGGGTCAAACTGTCGGTTACAGCAACGACAAGAGCTACAAATGAGGCGAGAGAACAGGAGGATGTGGGACTGGTTTGTCACATGTATTTTGGGGGGGCAGTTGGGGAATTTGCGCTTTTGTGGTTGAAAGTGATACAGTGGACTATGAAAAACAGAACTAGTTCATTTTAAACAGTTTGCGGTGGTCCAAAGTTATTCCCCACTTACCGTTTACATTCCGAGCATCCGTATTATTCGGCGCGATGGGTCTATAAGCGCTTTTCAGAACTTTCACCGGGCAGAGCGGAGTTTTGCCGTCATAATAATGTTAACAACTGGCATGCTACCCATGCATTTCCTGATTATCTGAAAAATTAATGCTTTATAATTAGATGCTTTATAATTAGTACAGTGTAGACTTATTCTGACATCAACGGCTGCTTATACAATATATCTACACTGGGACAAGACAAATTTTGCTCAAATGGGAAAAAATGGTGTACTGGGCCTTTAAACTTTATTTTTGTCAATGAGTAAGTAAAAAAAACAAAAAAAAACCCCAAAAACAAAACTATTGTAAAAGCAGCAAATTCAACGCTATCGGCTAATAACAAAATATTTTATCAATTGCAAATCTTGAAGGAAGAGCTGAATGCTGAGAGTGCATTGGTGGCTAATCCTTCAAGTTCTTTAACACGTCACTTAAAAGTAGCTATTTGAGAAGAAAAACACATTTTGATAGATGAGAAGTAAAAAAGACAACTAAAAAGAGACAACTGCAGGGACACTATTTTTTGTCCAATCAGACCATAGACTCTATAAAGAAGGGAGTGTGACGTCACCCATAGTGTTCGACTCCAGTCAAATGAAGCGCATTGAGGCGAGCGGTTATAGGGATAAATTTGGAGCCAAGTTCCATATTTGGAATTTCTACAGCAAGTATCATAGCAACCAAAGAGCCAATCCAGAGCCAGGCTGTTGAAGGTAATGCCGTTCCCACCGCACCGCTGGATAGCAACCAAAGAGCCAATCCAGAGCCAGGCTGTTGAAGGTAATGCCGTTCCCACCCGCACCGCTGGTTTACCAGGGAGCGGGCGCTTAGCAACGCTGTCAATCAAACCAAGACAGAAGTGCGCCCATGCTCACTTCCTGCTTGGAACGTGGCGGCTAGCGCATTAGCTATGTCCATTTGTATATATATGTATATGTAGTATGTATATATACAGTCCATGAATCAGACACATTGTTGGGTGAGAACCAGGTGAAAACAACTACCTGTGACTACGCCAGCACTGTGTCATGGTTCCACATGTGAGAGAAGGGACGAACATGGCTAACACTTCAAACTAAAACGTGTTGTTCTTCACTGAGCCTTTAAAAGAACCACTCATCCATTCACACTCATAAACACTCACTGAAAAGTGCAAAGACTACTAGCAAGAACAGTGTTTTACCCAAGGACACAGCTGCATTGTTAGAGAGTGGTTTGAACCTGCTAACCTTGGGGTTAGTTGCAACATTTTACCTCTTAGCCACTGCCGCCCCTCAGGAGGTGTAAATTGAAAATCTAGTGTCTTCAAACTGAAAATAACAATTATATCAATCTATAGTAAAGATCCACTGTGGAACTTTTCTGGTACATTTTCAGCATGTAAACACTGTGGGACATGCAGTATTGATGGTCAAGTTTAAAGTGCCCATATTACCATATTTTCTGATTTATGTTGTAATGTTTCCTCATCAAAAACATACCCATGTTTTATTTTGTTTCATTCACACTTTTAACACACAAATCCTGCATATTTAGGCCGGGTTCTGCTCTCAAACAGAAAACACTCTGTTCCACCTTGTGATGTCATGTGATGATACAGGAAGTGATCCACTGTGTTTTTAAACCCCACACACCTTCTCTAGAATCATTTGGCTGCTTTCAGCCCTGGAATTGTCAATCTCTACTGAACAAAATGTAAAAGGTCTGTTAACTTGAAAACTGCTGCTTCATGACATCACAAGTTGGAACAGAGCATTTTGAGCTTTGAAGATGTAGACAGACTAATTACTCAAACGTGTGAATGAACCAAAACACAACTCCAGGTATGTTTTTGATGAGGAAACAACATTCTAATATGTTTAAAGCTCACAAGAGTCAATTTTGCGTAATATAGGTCCTTTAAATTAAATTAGATTGATTAATTATTATTAATATTTTGGAAAATGAATTCGTAATGTCGGACATGTTGTTTATGTTACACTATATATGTGAAAAGAGTTGCAAATCACCGTGACCTGTACAACTGAAGCTGGAACTGACATGTGACGGTGAAACAATATTATGTAATGTTATACTATACAGCTGCAAGTGCTGTTCACCATTTTGTCCATTAGGGGGCCCTAAAGATACAACCAGCCAGTCCTTCCTCCCCTTCCTCCTCCTCCTCTTCTTCCTCGGGGCTGCCTTATGCTAAACAGTCCAGTCTCATATCGACAACAGCAGTGGAATGCACAGTGACACATTGATTCAGCATTCTCAGGATTTCCTTTTAAAGTCAATGGCAACTGAGGCAGTCTTAATGAAATTGGACTGCTGCATAAAAACACATCATTTACACAATATGTTTTTATATCACACATTCGAACCAGGTTATAGAAACAGAATGCAGATAAGGAAAGTAAAAAGATAGGATTCGTATTGTACGGTGTAGGATTATCCATAGTGAGCAGCTGACAGGGCAGACTCAGGGCAATTTCACAAATGAGCACACTCCAACTCTAAATCTTTACAAAAACACTACGACACAGGCTACAGAAAGGACAGGCGTACCTCAGCATGCGTCGGACATGAAAACAGCACAGAGAGAAGTAAGCTGGCCAAAAATATGAATAATAATACGAGTTTGGGCCTGAATGATTTGGGAAAAATATCTAATTTGGATTTTTCTGACAAGCATTGCGATCGTGATTAGATTTGTGATTTATGTTGTAAGAGTGGGATTCTGTTCAAAGTTCCGATTTAGTAGAGTTATGTAAAAGAGATTAAAGTGTGTGATTATTTTTACAAACTCACTTGGTCTCGTAACTAAAACGCATCTGGTTTGGTAGTCAAAGACAGTGTTAGGAAAACCTTTCATGTAAAACCTTTTGTTCCCTTTTGTCTGGTAATATTGTTAAGACGTGTTTGTAATGTATGTGAATATAGATGCAATCGGACCAAACACTTGGCTCCTTTGAAGTGTATCACACCCTGTATTGTTTTAACTCCACGTTACATCCTGTGGTGAACCAGCTCATGGATGCCAGGAGGAGCTGTCACATTCTTACTTTGAAATGTACGTCCTCTGGTCGTCTCAGACTATATACACTTGGTGATTTGTATCATTCGGGGTCTGACTTTGGGGGAGATGCTGTTGGTTGTTCTTCTGGACCTATCAACTGCAAGAAATAAATTCCTCGTCTTTGCGTCAACATTCATCAGGGCCTACAAAAGTATTTTTCCACAACAGTTAATTATTTTTTTCTTTGCTACATAATTCTATACAAAATGTGGAAAATAGTTAAAAAAACAACAACAAAAAAACAAAAAAAAACACTGAATGAGGGTGTGTCCAAACCTTTGACTGGTAGTGTATATGGAGGATTTTTTGCTAATTGAAAACATTTTAGTTGATAATTGCTATGGCAACAAAATAATTGTTTTGAATAAATGCCAAAAAAACAAGCACCAAAAAATAGTATTGCTGCGAGATTAATCATCATTGAAATCACAGTTTGAATGGACTAAATAAAAGTCCAATATTTTGCTCTACAAACAACAAAATATCCTGTCTTGTTCTGCATAAAAACTGCTAACCCTCTAGTTAAGAAACGTGTTCTGAAATGTGATTCTTGTATTAGTTTGTCAGTTCCTAAAAAATAATTACTAATAAAGAACAAAAACCTGCAGTGTAATCTTCCATATAGATATTACCAAAGGTAATATCTCTGCTTATCTCTGTTTAATTTTACAGTTCATTCACATTTTACCCGATACTTGAACCTCAACCAAGACATTTAAAGAAGACCTACTGTGCTTTTGTCTGCTATATAGTTATAATCTATGACGTGGATAATTATGTTATAATTTACACATTTTAAATCACAATACTCATCTAAAACGACTTAATAAAAGAAACAAGGCTGCTGACTTCCGTGTTGGAAAACTGTGGTGCCCAATGGGAGCTGACGTCACTGTAAACGTCATCACAACAATGATTCCTATGGACCTCCTAGGCTGCAGATCACGCTAGCAAGCAACGGATTTTTATTCATTTGTTACTGAATCCAGCGCGTATCACTGATTAAGAAGACAAAATTGGAGAACGAAGGAAGTAGAAAGCAGTGGACGTATGCCAGTGTCAGTGAAAATGGGGATTGATCGGCAAACATGCACAAATCACTCCAAATACAAATTCAGATGAGTAAATGGAGACGGAAAACAACTATAACATAGTTAAAAGCTCTAAAAAGTCTGCTTTAAAGGCTTAGCACAAATTTTAAAACGAAACTAAATATTATAATAGGATGTACTTGGTCAGTACCGTGAATGTATTAGCTAAAGATTTAGTCCTTACTTGCATATGCCGTCCTCCGGATCCTCCAGGCCGAAGCGGGGGTCGAAGTGCAGTTGGATCCTCATGTGGCTGGGTGCCACCAGCCTCCAGACCAGCGCTGTGTTCCTGGGGTAAGTGTGGGGGAAGTTTGGACTGCTCACCATGCCCTCTCCGGAGACTGTAAGCACCTTCTCCAGCTGGGACTCCTGTACTCCTGCGAAACACAAACGACACGATGAGTACAAATACGTCTGAACTTTGCATTGCACTAAATTCAGTCTTCTATCCTTTCTGTGTGGAGTTTGCGTGTTTTCTCCACCAACAAGCAGCCTGTTTGGTACACCGTTCTTACCTTATATTATTATTATTATCTTAACATTGACACCTGGTATTCCAACAGTCACCCATCCAAGTACCTACCAGCCCCGGCCTTGCTTAGCTTCCGAGATGGTGGTGGTATAGTCACTTAAATTAACCTGGTCCAGAGCAGGTTATGAGTTCAAGGCGTGTTACCATAGAGATCTACCCCGATAAAAACATTACCCAGCTTAATAGGAACCAGGACACCATTAAGTTACCTTGCTGACCCATTCATTGTTTTTACAGCCCAAAGTTGTTGCCCAGTGCCCATTTTAGAGTCATTTGTCACATGACCTGAATATTAGACAGAAATCAAACCACACTTCTATGACAACACCTCGAAACTTCTCATTGAACACCTTCCATTTCAGAATCCATCCAAGTTTCCATCCAAAACCACATGTGAAGTTGAACCCCGCTACTGTGCATCCAACCACATTAACGACTATTCAGCATTCATCAGCCACTTGTATAAATCTGTGGGCTTAGGCAAACAAGTCTGCAGTCTGCAAGTTAGTTAGTCCATTAAAGGGATGAGTAACCTTTTCCTGGGCCGGGCCTCTCTCTCTCTCTCTCTCTCTCTCTCTCCCTCTGCTTGGTGTTGGACATGATTCATGCAGGGGTTATGCGCAGAGGGGCAGGGAAGTCTGTGCCATGTCCTCACCATGTTACGCTGTGTGGTTCTCTGCTCCAAAGACAGCAGACAGAGCAGACTGGAGGAGTGAACAGGAAGAACTGAGAGACACCAACCGTGGCGCAGCGGGCAGATTTATGTACCAGCCAGGATTCAAAAAGAATTCACATTTAATGCTAATTCAGTGTATATAGTGCTTTTCTGGACACTCAAAGACGCTTTACACTCGGCGATGGTAAGCTACTATCGTAACCACAGCTGCCCTGGGGTAGAATGACAGAAGCGAGGCTGCCAATCTGCACCATCAGCCTCCCACGCACCACATTCATACTAGGCAATGTGCGTGAATAGCCTTGCCCAAGGACACAACAACAGTTTTTGCCACTGGCGCTCCAGTATAGCACCTGATTTTCCCAGGAGTCTCCCAAGTACTAACCAGGCCCCTCTGAGATCTGACAAGATCAGGCTTTGACAAGAAGGTTTGACCAATATTAGACTTGATCCTTACTTCTAGTTAATTTATATATGTGTAATCTCTCAGTCGTCCAGGTAGGTTCCATCGCAAAAGAAAACAGAATTTTGTCAACTAAACAAACATTGTTTTGCCTCTCATCCAAGTAGCTTCTTGAGTCTTACTCTTACCCTTGGCCTTTCACAGTGTCTTACTCAAACTGTATATGTATGAAAAAGTGAGACCGCAGAAAAGATCAAAACAAGAGAAAACTAGAATACTGAGCTTAGGTGATATGACATCATATCATCTAAGCTCATTTTTTGAGGGACAGATCATTCGAAGGGCCATGGCCTGTGGGCAAGGTAGGTGCATGATGCGGCATCTTTTTTTCCCACACAAAACCATTTGGTCTGTAATTTGATCTGCAGTATTGATAATATAACAGCAAGTACCATATTTGAATTTGGTAGTTGTCTTTTTAGATTTTGTTTTTAACCAAACTGGTCAAAGCCAAAATGACACTAGGACTAAACCATGACTAAACCAGAGAAAAAAAGTTTTTTTTTTTATACATTTGGGAGAAGGGCCACAGGCAGCAAGGTGAATAGACCTGAAAAGATATGAGACATTATGTAATAACATGCAACCTGACCCAGCTAACCCGAACAGTTACTACCATGTTCATGTCAAAACAAGTACGCTAATGACCAAATGTACTACTGTACGTAGAAGCACTGAAGCAAGCATTTTGAAAGTTTAAATTAGGAACAAGGCTATATATACATACTATGTATATATAGTCACTAATCCTGTATCTGCGGCATGGCTTAGGGCAGTTTCTTCCCTGACAAATTAGGAATGTGAACTCTCACTACTCTCGCAAGACTCCATTATTATTGTACTAAACATGAAAATGCTCATGTCAGGAAGACGGCTTCAATAAATCTATTAAAAGTACACCAGAGATTTAACCTTATACCCTCAACTAAGACACGAAATCCACTAAACAAAAATCTAGGTTGGGTAATAAAAACCTCACTAATACCACTACAATCAGCATAGATAAATGGTTTTCTGCAGCACGTTAATTGAACCATCTCTAAATAAATATTGCATGTTGTGTAAACCAAAATGTTCTTAACTATTGTGTAACAATCTGAACAATCACATAAGCCTGAGTCAACAGTATACAGACCTGGGTAATTCAGCACTTGACTAATCATGATCCATTTTGTTTCATATTTTGTTCTTAATCCTTCTATTGCTGATTGACTGAGTTAAATTTCTAAATGTCAAAACCTTTCTTAAAGTCTTTTATAGACCATCATAGCACAATTTAATTATAAAAATGTCATGTTTTGATTTGACAAAGCCCCTCTTTCTGAATAAAACTTGATCAGACCTGAACTTGGCACCAATCGCAACAGGTAAATGAAAATACTTACTATTACTTCATACAGCGGACTTATGGGCTCTGATGTTGAAAGTTTTCTTTGGGTCACTGCCAGTTCTGAATAGATTGAATAACGGCGTGCCAAAACTAAACAAAACCGGGCACGACGAATGAACGGTCTCTTTCATAAGCGCGCGAAGAAGCTAGCCTGAAGTGCTAACTGTCTAACCGGAGAGGGGGAGAGAGAGAGAGGGATACAGTTACTTTAAAGAAGAAATATTTTGCTTTCTTTCAGGTAGTATGATTTTACACTTTGTTCACTGCAAACCTCAATATTGATCCAAAATGCTTTGATAATAGAAACAGATCCACTGACTCCATATTAGAATTTCACTGTAGCGAGCAGCAGATTTTCATTTGCGTGAATATGATATTTTTGAATCCTACATGTACGACCCAGAGTCTGAGTTTTTGAAGAATCACAACTAAGTACAGACAACTGGGTGGAGATAAGGGGGAAGTGAAAATAGACACTTTCGGAGCACTCAAGCCCCAACTGCAGGACAATACAACATATGTAAATCAATCAAAACACAACTTTAACTTAAAAAAGCATCTATCCATGTATATTATAAAGTGTTTTAATGTCAATTTAACGATATTGAGGAGTGAACGTTAGCATGTTAGTTGTTAGTTTTATGGTGCTCTGGTCCCTGAAATTTATGAAAAACTATTATAAAGTCATCGCGGTGAATAATTAGGATGCTAAGAATGCATAGGGTAAGCGAGGAATAACTTTGGACCACTGCAAACTATCTAAAATTAACTAGTTCTGTTTTGTTGAAGACAGTAAAAATCAGGTACTGCGCCTTTAACTAATTATGAAACCCATTAAGTTAATTTTGCATAATATGTTCCCTCTATGACTCTACATTAAACAGAAAGTGAACCCTGTATTTCATGTCCGATCTTCTATGTTCTCATTTCAGGAAAACACACGTCATTTTTCTGTATTTTGTTTCCATATGTTACGGGGGTAATTTCTTACTTGACTTGGCACAACTATAGAGTTCAGTATGAAAGAAATGGATTAGGATAATACTAATGACGCCAATACAATTTAGACAGAAGACCTTACAAAACGCAAACACAAAGCTATATGTTTTGGAAACGAGACATACACAAATAGCAAAAGACTGACGACATTTTTATCTTTTACCTCAAACCACAAAATTCAAAGAACTTTTATGGACCAACTATACCAAAATATTGAGTGAAGAAATGTGTAGGGCTGTAGTCGACTAAAATAATTCTTGGTTGTCTAAAGACATGAGGTGCCAATTGTTTATTTAGACTAAAAAGGGGGCGTGGCAAAATCTCTCAAAGCTATTATGTATTTATATGTATCTGACTAGGAAACAATGTATTTATATAACTTATGAATTATGAGTTGAATCTGCCTTCCCTAACGTCTTTCTGCAATAAACTACTTTGTGTGGCGAAAGGTTACACCAACCTCTGCAGAGCCCGTACACGTCAAATCAACAAATTGCTAATCTAGAAGCCACAAGAAATGCACGTGTTGATTTATTTATGTTGATGAAAACTTGATGCTGATAAAACTACTTTAGAATCTAAGTGCCAATCTGTGCCAATCAGTCTTTTGTCAACACTTTGAATAACTGTGTACAAATTGTGCTCAACAAATAAACTTGCCTCGATTCACACTGCACATCCCTAAGGTCTCGGTTAAGTGTCTTGCCCATGGACACAATGACAGCACGCTCGTCGGAGTTGAGGTCAACCATCTGCCACTGTTTCTCCTCAAACCAGCTTTGAACTAATTTACATAGGACACAATGCTTTCCTATGAGAGATTACGGATCCTTCCAGGAGTGACGTGCGTAGAATAGTGGCACACAGCCTGGTACCAATATAAATGTTCTATCCCATTCATTTTAATGAGGCAGCAAAATAAAAACATTCATTTTGCGGTTTGTAGGCAGAGCAGACAAATGGTTGTTGTTATATGTTCATCGTATTTGCCAATGAGTAATAAGAGTCAATGTCTAACGTCTAGCTCCAGTTTCTAAAGTTAGCTAATTTAAGGATTTGTGGTGCTTGATGAAATAAAACTTTCACTGTAAAACGGATGTGGCCCACAAAATGCTTGGTTTAATTTGTCCAGCATAAGTTTAGATTCAAGAAAAGTTTATTGCATTGTTGTTAGCTTTTTTTTTTTTTTTTGCTAATTTAGGTTCTAATTGCTACATCACTTCTACACATGGTTTTGCTTTCTAACAAACTCTGGTGGTTGTGGTCGAGTGATTATCAGACCAAAACAGCCCTGGTTTTTCATAGTCTGTGATGTTTGGTGGCTAATATAACGCTTGTCTGAGATCTAGAACACACACTTCTTCAATACTTTACAAAGATGCGAGTCCGGTCACCACTGAATCCCCACATTTTCAGATGGCCGTGATTGACAGGTGGATTAGCTAATCAGGGACATGCATGTGACTGAAAAATAAAGCAAATTTCTGCAGAATCAATAAGCAAAGCACTAAACTCTGTTAATCTGAGGTGAGAGAAATGGCATTTTGTTTGTAAATTATAAATGACCAATGAGCTCCTTCGTTTCACATGCAGCACTGAAAAAAAACAAATCTGATTGCATTTCACGATCACATTTGGTCAGACTTGCAATGCGACGCATAGACAGAGACATATCGTCCTGGTTTTGCCAGGCAAGGCTAATGCTAACTCTCTCAGGAAAAATGCATGAGAGCCAAACAGTTTGGTGCCTCCGCTAACTTTCCCAATGAAAATGCCTTGTAGCCAATGTGAAAATACATTAGCGCTAACATATAGAACAGCACCGACCTTTGAATGCAGCCAATCTGTTTACAAACAGTCTTTTACTACCACTAGACAGCCCTTTAAGCAGACCTGCCAGACAATAGCGTTGTTTACTGCACAGGACTTGGCCTCAGATGAATCCATTACCTTGCCTCTCGCTCTGTATTTCTTTCATGCTTTGGCTCAATCCGCTTGTCACACAGTTTGTGGCAAAAGCTCGGGGCCTGATTGACGGCCTTTATATCCATGTGCTGGCTCAGGAGGGAAAGACGCCGATAGCTTTTATGTTATTAAGACTGGGCTCTCCATCACGGTGACGTGTTTTAATTACAAGTCTATTACAGAGTCTTGTAACACACCAGGCTCATAAAGAATACAGGCAGGAAAAATAGGCAGAAAGGTGAATGGGTAAATGAATTATACACTATCCAACGGGAACTGAAAATATGTCCATGAAATATTTAAATGGTAGTACATCACAAGAAAAAAATTAACATTATGGTAAGAATATACCATGTTTTGCACCCAAGCCACTAAGCGACAAGCCCACGAGGAACAGCTTAAGTCCGCGATATCAGACGACTGCAAGAGGGAAAACCATCTCACGGATTGGGACAACGCTAAGGTCATAGGCACAGAGAGCAACAAGTATCATCGTTCGATCAGGGAGGAAACGCTCCCACCAGACTTTCTCACACCTAGTCCTGTCACAATAATTACTGTATCGACTTTTCGTTTAGTAAATGAAAGCTGGAACAATATTTTTTAGGATCAGTATTTATCGTGTGCACTATTTCTTTAAACTACTGGGGAATTTTTGGTTATTTTTTGGCTATAGATAAGATTTAAGTCGTAAAAGGTTGAATAACTCACTTCTATGACTCATTACAGATACAAACTAAGTACTAAAGTGTTTCATTCTGCTGTTTATTTATTGCAGCTTATGATTTTTTAACAATATTGTACATTTAGAATACTTTTTTGGGGGGTAATCCTGCTTTTGGCTTATTGTGTCAGTGGCATAAATTTGTTTCAGTATTATCGTTTATCGTCTATACATCGCACATCCAAATTTGTTATTGTGACAGGCCTACACACACCTGGATTGTGGTTACAGTCTGGAGAAATCTGACAGCTGCCCCAAGGAGTAAGACGGAGCCAAAATCTGTTTAAATCAGCTGAGCAAACACGTCACAGCAACATCGCAAGACACTTCTGAGAAAGGCGGCAGAGGGTAGCCGAAACTGTCAAGGTGAAACAAACAGAGGTCTGTACTTATGTATAATCAAACTGAACATTTGACTTTGATAGCACCACTTTAGCAAAAGGAATGCGTTGTGTTGTTTTGACCTTGTGGGCTCTTTCTTTAATCAAATATTGGTTTTCATGATTCTCTCTGACTGAGCTTACGGACTTTGTGCTTTGATGCCAGTGAACAAAAGCTGCACAGAGGAGGTTACTGTGCTCTTAAGTCCAGCGAAGGAGAGCTGATTTAAACAGGAATGCACTTGGACTGTCCCCTCGCGCCGTGCAATTACCCCTGATGAGAGCGCTCGGATTAAGCA
The DNA here is from genome assembly GCA_000787095.1 of Periophthalmodon schlosseri. Lineage (NCBI taxonomy): Eukaryota > Metazoa > Chordata > Actinopteri > Gobiiformes > Gobiidae > Periophthalmodon > Periophthalmodon schlosseri. The sequence goes on along the minus strand of KN470354.1, from coordinate 118,482 downwards.
GGATGTAGCAGGACGGAGGCCAGGATCAAGTCTAATTTGGGTCTTTGGGTCTCAGGCTAGGTCTCCGGAGCAACTATTCATCAGTGGTTTAGGTTTTTCTATTTTAATTTCCATTCTCTAAAACGTAAGGCAAACACAAGTGTACAAATAGTTTTTTTGAAGCAAACTGTCATGGGGTCATTGTTTTTGGAGTATTTTGGAAACACATTTGCCAACTGAACTGATACCAGCGGGTCTAACTTGTTCCTAGCTCTCCCAGGCCCTTCGGGACATTGTTTGTATTGTCACATGCACGTTAATCAGTAGGGGTGGGACGCGACACAATTTCCACAAGACAAGACGAAATTGGGTCCATGAGAACGAGACAAAACGAGATTTTGACATTATTCCTAATATATAAATTGTCCGGTTTTATTTTATTTAAGATTTTGGTGGCAATTCTGGCTGTGCTTTTTGGAACTATAGGAGACGTAACTCTTTCTCAACCCTTTTAACCGTTTTTGTCCAATCCGAACGTAACGAGATTATTTTTCTCATGTGAGCACAATCTCGTGGCAATTTTATCTCGGGAGATCTTGTGGCACGAGATCTTGTACCTTGCCTATTGATCACGTTAATCAGCTGAATAAGACTCTCCCTGTCAATATAGCGCAGCACAGACAATGGATATATGGTTTATATATAGGTCGGGTCAACCTAGTGAGTTCTCATTTCAATGGAAGTTAGACCTATAATAGCAACAATTACTATTATCATTTTTTCTTAAGGTGACAGATAGCGCAATTACCACCACTAGTTTTGCTTTCCACCCCCTCACTCCCCTGTATCCTTCCTCTATTCTCACATCCGCTCTTACTGTAAAACCCCGGGCGTCGCTGTGCCTTGTGAATGACCCCAGTCTCCGGGTTAACCATGTCATCAGATGATCACAGAGCCCCTTCCCCCCTCCCCCCGAGTGTATTACCTCAAACATGACTCCTACGTGACCTACTTTTTTTTCCCCGCGAAAGTAGATCCGACTATTAAGGGAGGAAGTGACTTTGAATAAATAAGGGCCTATATACAGTGCAGCCATTGTGCTTTGTTCACACGTTAGGAGGTGAACCGTTCCCACTGTTACTTATTAACCTATCGCCTGCCAAAACAAAAGCCTCGGAAATGAGACCCGCGCAGCAATGGCGAACAGAAGGCCAATAAAAAAATTTAAAGAAATGGCTTTATACTATTACCTGCTTTACAGAGGGCTACCGCGCAACACGTGCTAGCGTAGGCCGTGTGGATTAATAAACGGGAGATGCCTGGGAGCCAAGTTAGGCTAATGAGAACAGTGCGTTCAACCAGATGCGGTATGCTGCTCATAAAAAAAAAAGAGGGATAGGAATGAAAAGGATCTGCTACTGAAAAGTTCAACACATTTATCATACTTTGCTGTAAGGAGAAGAATTGATATGGTGGAACAGTGATGCTAAACAGGGAAGTTTGTAGATATCAGAAGGCCTCAAGACATTGATGAGTGAGTGAAAAGTGAAATAAGTCATGTCAAAGTCAAAGTTGTTTTTTTTTGGTGATAAACATTGTATAGAAAATGTTACCTAACAGTAGTATTGTGGCAGACAGGCAGATTAACAAAGCCAAGGAAAATAAGTGGTGAGGGCAGCGTATGTAAAGTTATAAAGGTAAATGGGAAATGGTCACATTTTTATGTAGCGCTTTTCCACCTTTAAGTCACTCAAAGCATTTTACATCAAGGAACCACACACCCACTCACACACATATTCATACACCAATGTACGCAGACACTGTGGGCGAGGTGGGTTAAGTGTCTTGCCCAAGGACCCAACAACAGCATTCATCTGCGGGAGCTGGAATCGCATCGCCAACCTGCTTCTCAACCAATGATTTTTTTATGTCAAGCTTTAAACCGCCAACCTTCAGATCTATGGACATGGTCGTCCATTATGTATGTTTATTTTATTTTTACTGGGTTTAGTAGACAAAATCATTAATGTATAACAAAAACATTAATGATTATGCATCTGGGATAAATTTGTTCTGAATAATATGGAAATATTCGAGAGGGGATGTCTTCTGCATCCAAGAGACACGTGCAACAAATAAGCGGCTATGATTGGACTGCTCCAAATTTGGACAGTTGTCTAAAAGTAGGAGAGATTCGCTCACCAGGCAAATAACATTGCTCAGTTTACACCTGTAGCATAATTTAATAAATGCAAGATTCACATGTCAGGCAAAGAAATACCGTCTCCTTTCAAACAAGTCATGGAAGCAGACTAGAACAGTTACATAGTGCACCTTTAAGTCTTGAACTATATCCACTTAAGATGTGGTATAGCTACTTCTGGGGCTAAACATTCTGATAATGTTTGCATCAGCAGCTCAGATGTGTCTTTACAATGTACACATACTTTAATCAGACCCAGACTTTAACTGTATGATTTAGAATGAGCTGCTTGTCAGGGATACTCCACAGGCTCCTATAATGGAACAAATCAAAGATGACAGCCAAGCGCCGCACACAGGTACACGCTCAATCCTTTTTAATCAAGTCATACGTACAGTACAGAGTAAGTATGTCAGCATGTGTAATTCCATTATAGTGTGACTGCAATGTGGAATTACACTGGAAAGATGAATTTTGAAATGAAATGACATCAGGGTATTTAGTGCAAATCCTATGAGAAACATGTACGAGACACAGTTTGACTATGAATGAACAGAATAAAATAAGTTCATAAAATGAGAACTTGAGGTGACTGTGGTGAAGTGGGTTAAGAATTTGCCCGCCAACCAGGGGATGTTTTCTGACATGGTTCATAATTATGTACATCAAACACAACAAATCCAGTCAACACTATACTGATACATTTTGATGACGTATAACATTTTCTTTCTGCAAGTGAGTGTCAAAAACGAAACTGAAACGAATTAAATGTAACAAATTTTAATACATTGTTTTTAGCAAATATAACATTTTCACGTAAAAGGTGATGTGATCTAAATATGTTATGTGTTAACAGGTAATACTGCATATAAGTATAATATCCCCTCTTTAATTGTGGCTTTAATTCTCTTTTGAACATGCTATTGGTCACCTTAGGATTAGTTTTTCACATTTTCTAACTTAAAATCATGTCTACATTTGGAAAACACACTTTATAAAGTACACCTCTGTTTCCAAGCATCCTCTGCTGTCAACAACGGGGAAGCCTTTAGGCAACTGCTATGCTAATAGAGCCATGTGTTCATTGTGAAAACAATTTGACTGTAGAAAGAGTCCAGTGATGGTTTATGGACTTAAAAACTGCACAGGAGAAGTCTGGATTTTTACATGTGACACAACAATACCGGCAAAATGCAAACAGAGCTTTTTTGAGTGCTCAGAGAAGATGCCTTTGGATTAATGGATTAATGGAACAATGAAAGAAGCAAAAAACAACCCCGGGTATGTTTTTGATGAGGGGACAACAATATAATATGGTTAATAGTTTAAAAAGTCAATTTTGAAAAATATGTTTCTATATCTCAGTATTCGGCTATGTCCACAACTCTTCAAAAACACCAGAAAGGTTCTATAGGTACGTTGACAAAAGCATCTTTTACCCTTTCTCTGGTTCTGATTAAGTCTGATAGCCCTCCCAAGAGACACATTACACTAGTATGTGTTACACGGCTCTATTTGCTTTGTAAATTGGTTAAATGATTCTTCTCACACATTTTGGGCTCAGGATGAACTGAGTCTGTTCTGCGTGCTGGGGGCCTCATGTATCACACGTAACCACTGACGACAGCTACTTCCTCTGGGGTAATTGACTGGTGGGTTACTGTGACACTAACACTGGCTTGTTTGGATTTAGGCTGTTGTCTCCTGATCACAAACGCTCCATCAGGGACTGAGGAGGAGAGATGGGCTGAGTAAAGCACACATGTTTACGACTTGAGTTGAATCTTTTGAACTTATCCTTGAACATTTAAAAACACAATTTACATAGATGGACATGTTGCCTTAATCTGCAGATAGAGGACACATACAAGTTTGTCTCATTCTCAGTACATGGACAGGCCACGCCTCATGTGAAAGCTCAGAACATCCAGAATTCACTTACTGAGCTACAGAGGCTGCACTAACACTGACTGATGATTGGCTGCAGGTGCTGGGGTTTAGGTAGTGACAATTCAGATCAGAAAGACGCTTTTTAGACTGACTGGATTTCAGCATTGGAACTGTCAGCCCAAATGAGAGACTCATCTGAGGCTCATTCTGCTTTCTGATTGGATGATCGTCTTGAGAACCAAAACACTACATTATAACACAAACAACTTGGCAAGAATAAATCTGCATTAGAACTGTTATGCAAGTTAAAGGCTCTGTACTCGATTTTGTAGCCTATTGGAGGAAAATGTGTGTGCTGCACGCTATCTGCATCTTTTTATAAAGCGTTTAATTGACCAGTATTCAGGAAGTGTGCGTCAGCATGCTAGTTCTGTTAGCTTTACCTTGATTGCAAAACTCTGCTCTGTTCTGTTTTTTCACATTGTTAAGACAGTAAAAAGCAGGTAGCCTTTAAGATTCAGCTCTATGCAAAAACACCAATCCCATCTCTATTACTGAACAATGGCTCTCCTCTTTAACCACATGTGATTTAACCCCATTGAAATCCACTGACATCTGCAGCCTATTAAGACATGGTGCACTGGTTACTACAGGTGCAGTAAATTCCCAGCCCGCTCTGGCTATTTACTGCTTCCACATTGACAGTCAGCAGAAAAAAGCTTCAACATGCCTTGGGAACCGTGTAGTATTAAAATGATTAGGTCATGTTGGAATATTATGGCGCAATTTTAATCTACCTGGATAATGATTCTGAGGTTTAGGCAAGAGCTGAAGGCAGATCAGTGGGGAAAGTGCTGACAAATGTGTAATGGTGGATATCTGGTAGCATGGAAACAGCACTATTGATTTCACGGTTATGAATATGTGACTGACGACAGTAGCTCAATTGGTAGAGTGTTCGTCCACTGATCCGAAAGTTGGCGATGCAAATACAGCTCCCACAGATAAATGCTGCCGTTGTGTCCTTGGGCAAGACACTTAACCCTCCTCGCACCCAGTGTCTGCGTACACTGGTGTATGAATGTGTGTGTAAAGTGCTTTGAGTGCCTAGAAGGTAGAAAAGCCTCGTATAAATGTGACCATTGACCATTAAAAGTGCACTATGTAACTTTTCTAGTTGTCCAGCAACTGCTTGTCTCCATGAAGATGTTATTACTTATTAAAGTTATCTATCTTCCTGGAGACAAGCAAGTGAAACCACCAGGGCGAGGTACAAATCTGAATGCATGTTTTTTCAAGCCATTTTGTTTAGGAATTAAAAACACCTGTAACTGAATAAGTGAATAAATGCAAGCTAGATTAGTTTAATGCCATACTGTGGAACACCCCAGGCAAAGCAATAACATCACCACAGCAATTTATATACAAGCTTCAAGATCCTAAGTTATGCATTACCTGTTGCTGTTTGAAATCGTTTTGGTATATTTTCTCTCAGATCAAATGAGGCGAAAGACAGCGGTTCGAATTTCATCTTAGTGAGGCCAGTTTGAGTGCTGAAATGATCACACTAGGTTTACCAATGTTATCTGGACTACTTGTTATTGTGCATTCTGTATTTTTTTGTCATTCTATACTACGCAGGTAACATGAGAACCACAATACTGGTCAGAAGTCCTTATAGTCGGGGGATTAGCCTACTAGGCCTGTCACAATAATTACTATATCGACTTATCGTTCAGTACATGGAAGCTGGAACACTATATTTTGGGGCTCAATATTTATGTGTATAATTTCTTTGTAAAAATGGGAGATTTGAGGTGTTTTTGTTGTACTACAATAGCATTTGAGCTGTAAAAGGTTGAATAAGTGACTTCTTTGGCTAATTATTGGTACATTCTCTTATTTACTCAGGCCTTTTAAATGGTTCTGTCTATTTAAAAATGGTTTACTGGGATTATCTTGGATTATTGTTATTGTGTCAGTGGCATAAAGTAATTTCAATATTATCATTTATCACAGTATATCTCTGTAGCAATATGTCATGCTTCAAAATGTGTTACGGTGACTGGCCTATAGCCTTTTTACATGTTTTGTGCTGATAACAAGGATCTGGGAATGTAACCTGCAACTTTCTGTGTTCTTGTTTGAAAATTTCGCCAATATATATGGGACCGTGCTGCAACAATCTCTTCTACAAAGGTCAACCTGGAGCCTCACGCTGTAGTAAGATTATCGACAAGGCAGCAATGACCTAAATGTCATGAAACTCCAATAATAAGCCAGATAATTTCTTCTCAGATCATAACCTTTTTATTGCACATAATTCAGATATTACTGCTGTTTTGACACGTAGACTATCCCTACAGTCGATTGTCCCTAAGGCGGAGGTCACAGTGCTGATTCAGCTGACTGCCGAAAGGTCAGCCGCTCCTTGTTTGAGAATGCAGGAGTGGTCTGATGTCAAATCTTCATTTACTCCAACTCAGATCAGCTAAAACCAACACTAAAGAGCCTACATAGGTTTTGTTGGCCATCCATCACATGTGGGAACAAAGAAAAATCAACTATCACTCATTAAATCCTTAAATAAGCAATATGGGCTCAAGAAAGCTATTAAGGGATAGGGAAAAAGGTGACAAAATATAAGAAAAACAAATGCCATAAAATAATTTGGTTTGAGCATTGGGCTAATTTTATGGACTCCTACTTGTGGTTATACATTCAGTGTTCGAGGCTCTGTTCACTCTATACTGCTACTCAGAATACTAGTCAAAAGAGCCACAGAATTGGTCGGGAGTACCCATAGTTGCAGGATTTGCCTACTTGCATGTTTTAAAGCTATTTAAAAGTATTTTAAGTAGGTATTAAGCTTTTAAGGAATAAGGTAAAATGACGACACGATATTATATTAAAAAAAAAAAAACACAAAAGAGTCTTGGCACTGGGCTAATTAGACATAAAAGCACCGCAACAACCTCTAACGATCTCATACTGTGTTAACCATATGAAAATAGGGAATGGACAAAATCTGGAACAAAACATGGACTAGATCATGACTAAAAAGGGACTAGACAAGACAAGAAGAAAATAACTAGCATCAGGACTAAATCAGGACCAAATCAAGACAAAGTTAAACTCGACCTCAGTCCCTACAGATGGCAAATCATCCAAGAGGTTCCGCCTGCTGCCGCTGTATGGAGTAGAGGTTTGGCGTCATTGGCTGAAAAGTGGCGCTCCACTCTGTCACATCCAGTGTCAAAAAACAAAATTTTCCAAAAAAATGGGGACAAGTGAATAATTTATTATAGCTACATGGTGAGACAGGCCTCTACTTTGACAATGTTTAAATCCAGGCTCAAAACGGTTCTGTTTAGCTGTGCATATGACTGAAAGGTTTTTATTCTGCACTCTTCTCTTTTAATGTTATTTTTATGATGATTATTTATGTTTTGATTTGTTGTATTGTAAAGCACTTTGAATAACTTTGTGTACAAATCCCGCTATACAAATAAACTTGCCTTGCCTATGGTTAGGGTTAGGGTTAGGGGTTAATCATCAAGTAGGGAAGTCTAGTGAAGAGACTGCAGTCCATAGGCAAATGGATACCACCATAGCAATTAACAATTCAAAACAAAACATTGTACATTTTGAATGGTGAAAAGTGCTCAAAATGGTGTATAAACAGGTAATCTACTCTCCATTCTTCTCCTAACCTTGACCCACAGCCCCGACCTTCAAACAGCTTGGTGGTGATGGAGTCCTCACAGAGCACACACTTTTCAGAAGCATGAGCTGGAAGTCATCAAACTAACCAGGTGTGGAAAGACGGACATCTATTTGCACCTGCTACAAGGAGTTGTGAAGACTGGAGGAGCAAAGCTTTACAGAACAATACTATTTGATATTGAGGGATCTGAAACTAAGGACATGAAACACTTAATATCAAATGAGAGTTTATGAGATGAGATCTATTGATTGCCGACTTTTTTTTTACCATCACCAACCATCTTTATGTCCGAAGATAGTATTAAAGACATACACTATTATCACACTGCTGTATCAGTGTGATGAGAAATGGATGGACTTAATAATGTAAGAAAACAAAGTTCAATTTTCCACTGATTAAAGAAAATAATTTTAGAATATGGAAGAAGTTCAATTGCTGCATTTATTTGTGATAATACCACTGAAAATATATCAAGTCTGGATAGTATGGCTGAACTGAACAGAAAGATAAATCATTCTAGTAAAAGAAATAACAAGTAATCAATCTTTTATCTAATTCTAATCTAATTTAAATGTTCTAATTATGGTATTTTAACATAGGAACAACATTCTTTTTGATGCCTGGGACTGTATTTTTTCTCTTTTTTCCTGCTGGTCTCATGTTTCCAAGTTTAATCCTTCGCCTCATTCCAGCCAATCCCAGCTGACCTCAGTGCAGTTTGACCAGACGTGAGACCATGTGTGCGGAGCTGTACTGTCCCAGGCTGATTTATGGACTGAAGAGGATGGATGAGGAAATGTACATTATTACAACTGACTGCAACAAAGCTGTACACAAGTGGCTAGGGTAGAAGTTAAAACAAGACAAAAAAAGTTCTTGTTTAAAAATGCACTATGTAACTTTTCTGGTTGGGGTCAGCCAGATCTTATGGCTTTGCTTGAATTGTTCCACAGCGGGTACAATCAAGTTGACTTGACACTGATCTGACCTGTAACTTGGCCTGGTGGTGTCGCATGTTTGTTTTCATGGAAATAGATAAGCTTAATGCCATACTGTTGGACCTTCCAGGAAAATCAATAACATCTCCATGGAGACAGCACGTGGTAACCCCTCCCCGCAACACACACCACCACCAGAAGCCTTACATAGTGCCCTTTTAACTTAAAGTAAATAGATTATCTTTTTGATCTTTTGCTAACTTGTAACTTTCAGCCATTGCATTTGTAATGTTATAATACAGCATAAAAAACAGTGCCCAGTGGTTACAGACTATGTAATCACAACATCTTGATCACTACTCACAAAAGACTTACGACAAGGTTAGAAAAATCTCTGTATAATAATATTTGTTTATATATTTGTTTTCTACCTCTTACTATTTTAGACCAGCCACTTCTACTCATCCCACTGTCTCACTGTAAATCTATCATTCTTTTCTCTCCACTTGAGCTGTTCTATGCCTCACCAAGCTCCACTGGCAGTGATTGATAATAGTGTATGGATTAAAATGGAAATATGAGCGCAGGAAATATGGCAGGTCCAGATGGTCTTTGAGGTAACTGAAAGAATGTGGCTCTGAATTGTGGGTGACACAGCAGCTTATTGTTAGTCTAGATTTATGGTAGCATTTATCATTTGTTATAGAGAACTCCAGAACTGTGGGTATTACAGTTAAATGTAGTTTAGGAGTCCCACAGGGGTGAATCATTGGGACTTTTCCGTTCCTTTGCGTATAAAACGTCATCCTTCTTTAAACTAACTTTCAATACTTCTCTTAAATATTTCAAATTTAGCATTTAGAAGTAGGTTCCATATTTCTTACTTACTAAAGGGTTACTAAGTTTAGTTTTAGTGTTACCAAGGCTATCAAGTTTGAGCAATGTTTAATCACTTATTTTCAAGACAGCATTTTGCTGACCAAGTCCCATTTTTACTGACACCAGTACACACCCACTGCTCTGTACTTACTTCATTCTCCAATTTTATGTTCTTAATCGGTGATACGCGTAGGATTTGGCAGTATCAAATTTTCATTTTGGTACAAATGAAAAAAAAGCCGCTACTCGCTTGTGTGATCTGTCTGCAGCTGTCCATTGGAGGTGCTGACAGCTGTGAGGCTTTTTGCTGTGATGAGGTTTATGGCGATGTCAGCTCCCATTGAGCACCACAGTTTTGTCAGTAAGTCAGTGGACTTGTTTCTTTGATGAATATTGAGATTTAAAATGTGCAGATTATAACATAATGATCCACGGGTGTCTATATAACAGACACAAGCACAATATGTCTTTTTTAAACACTGAAACAAAATGCAGTTTAGCATCTAACAAGAAGTTCAATTCAGTTCATTTTTGTATAGCCCAAAATCACAACAGTTGCCTCGCAGCAACGTGGGTCACACCAGATTAATATGTGTGTCATCATGACGGTCAAAGCGTAACAACAACGGAAGCACATGAAATATCTAACTTTGGTTACATCCAGTTGAGAGAAAAGCACAGACATCTTCCCTGTCCAAAAATGCACAAAGCACTTACCTTCTACATGTTTTTCACAAACAAAATAGTCTGTATTGACACTAATATAGGTTAAAGTCTGTTGGCATCTCCATGTTTGTTCTGGTTCGCTTGAGCACTTCGCTTTGGCTTCCGCACAAACCTCAATGCTGCTCTGTGATTGGTCGCCAACCACCTGTCGGGCCCTGTCGCACTAGCAGGGCCACGCCAAGATGGATTCTTGTGACTTTGTGAACTCACAGATATTGCGAGAATCCATCTTGGTGGAAAATTGTTGATCTACACAAACTAAAAGTTAGAAAATGAAACAGATTTTTTTTAAAACATTCAATGACACAAGTACTACATAAAAAATATGAGTTACTATTATATATAACATTAACATACTATTATTTACATTTTTACAACTATAGTCTTGGTTAAAGTACATTAAGTAAAATGCAGAGTTAGGAATGGTTAGCAATGTCACCTAATATGTTCTATACAATGTCTTTTCCCTGCAGCTAGGGGGCAACACTCATGTTTTGGTCAGTTAATCCTAGGAGCAGAACCGCAGCGACATCTTGACAGTCTGCCCCAGGTCAGCTGTAATTACTTGGGTTGCTTATGTGTGCATGAATACATGAATGCATTATGTGACGACAGAGTTTACAGTGCTGTATAATTTGGTCAAATATGTTTCTGAATCTGGATATCACGTTTGGTCTCATGTCTCCCATACCTTATACATGTGGTGAAAGGTATGTCTGCCCCAGTCATTCATGTTTATAGTTGAGGCTTGTCAAAGAGGCATCTGCAGCGGGATATCCCACACAAGCACTGAAACAGCACGCACACAAGTACTGTCTATATGTGGACACTATCAATCTTTATGTCTGCATGCAAACCTTTCGGATAGAAGATTGCGGCAGTTTAACAATTAAAACTATCCAGTTCACGATTAAAACTATCCAAACTTAAAGGGCATATGGTGGGGTAATACATAATGGTATATATTTATCATAGTTTTAAATCAGGCAAAATACAAAATTCCATCCAAATTGCAGGACCTATTTAGTTACAAGGAACACAATTTTCAGGCAATTTAATCACTGATTTATGAAAGGAAAGGCGTTGTCAAATATTTTAATTTGTCAAGTAATAACTATTCTGTAAACTAAGACAAATTTTGGCTCTTGTTTACAGTTTCTGGTTTTTAGCTAATAATTATTAAATGACCTCTAAGTATATCATATCTACTGTCTGTGTGCAAACAGGAAGTAAAATATAAACTTAATCAAAACTGTCAAAGTAGAAAATACTACGAACATTTCTTTTTAGCTAAATCTTATAATCATGATAACAATGTTTTAAGGAAATGTGTAGTCTAACCTGTATTGTTGTCATGATACTATCTTTTCAAACTTGATTTTGATAGGAAGTAAAATATAAACTTAATCAAAATTGTCAAACTAGAAAATACTACGAAGATTTCTTTTTAGCTACTTTTTAGCTACTTTTAGCTACTCGATCTTTTCAAACTTGATTTTGATACTAAGGAATAGCCTCTATACTCAATACAGATTCCGATTTGTACCACGATGATAATAAAAAACACAATTTCTTTAGACAATAGAATGTAATTTAATTTAATTTCATTTATTTAATTGTAATTTCGACATTAAAATGCAGTGCTTTATTTTATATTACCATGTGGCCTTATATCTGTGTAATCCCTCAGTCGTCCAGGTAGGTTCCATAATGATCCATGGGCGTGTACTAGTCTATGTGGTCTTATACTTGTTCTGATACAGCTCAAGATCATTCTAAACTATTCAGGAAAGGTTCATTTCTGTCCTTTGAATGTGACTTTTTCATAGGGATGCACCGATCCAATACTGGTATTAGACATCAGCACTGATACTGAAAAATGAGCTGGATCACGTATCGACTTTTAGATATTGGTTTCATCCATTCACCAATGGTTGGACATATACATTGATGTAATAAGACCATTTACTGTTCGTAGTTGGCTCAGAAATTCTCAGAATGTTTGAATTTGCATTTATTTTTATTTATACAGAGTTGTTCTGTAGTTACTTGAGAGATAAATAACAGCTTCACAACACATTTTGATCAGTTTTGTCTTATTTTATTATTGTTTTGAGGAAATAAATGCTTTTTTCGGTCTCTGCACTGATATTGATTAATATTGGGTATCGACATAAAGCTGTAGTATCACAATCAGTATCCTTAACTGAAATAGTGCATCCCTACTTTTTGTAGTATTGATACCTGCTCAGATGAGTGTTTAGTATCGATTAATATCTGATTTTCGATCCTTTTGACAACCCTACTAACCTGTCATACGCACTTATCTGAGAATCGATTCAAATCCAATCCAGCTATTCAAAACCTTACGTCTGTGACTCTGAACTATACTGTTTTCTCTGTCCACCAAAACATGTTCACCGTTAAAGCTATGTGTCTAAATGTGATGTTTGTAAAGTCAGAAGATTCTATTTTGACAATTCAAACTTTTCAAAACCTTTAATTTTCATTTGCAGCGAATGTTGAATCAGCATGTTACAGACTCTGCAAAATTGGCAGTCGCTTTTCCTGGTTAGTACTTTGTTTAGCCTTTCTTATTCCTCTTTTTAAGATAATCACAGCTTCTCAAAACCCCAAACAAAGACACTCATACTTACAAAAACATGCATTAACATCCATTACATCCCGCCTTAAAATAACTAGAGCACAATTACACGCTGCACCCTGGGCCTCTGGGGCGTCCAACTTCCATCTGAAACACAACCCCACAACGCAATGCACCCGAGTGATATCTGAGAAACGATTACAAAAGGTGGTAAGGTCTTTGAATGCCACAGCTGCGTTGGCGTTAATGAGTGTGTGTGCGAGCTTTCAGTGCTGGAAAGTAATAAAATACAAAAGTAAAAGTACTGTTGTCAAGTAGAAAATGTAGGTATATGTACTATGCTTTTATAGCGAATACTTTTATTTAACTACCGTTGAGAGCAGGTATCTGTACTTTCTACTCCACTACATTTTTGAACTGGACTGAAGAGTTAGTGAAGTTATTTTTCTTAGTTTGAGACCTGCTGAAATGGTTGAGGAGCTTCATAGTTTGAGCAAACAAAAGTATAACAATACAAATCTGTCCAAAATACTTTTACTTTTTACTCTTAAAGTACATTTTTAAACAAGTACTCCAATACTTTACTTGAACTTTTTTCTCCTGTATCTGTACTTTTGCTTCAAAAGGGAGTATTATGCAAAATTGAGCTTTCTACCATGTTATAACGTTATCATCAAAATATGCCTGAAGAGGTTTTATATGTCATCCATGCATGTTTGAGTGATCTAGTGATCTCTCCCGGGTACTATTAAAACCCTCCTTGTGGTTCGCTGTATGGTCCTATCCAAACCTATCCAGACTATTATTAAAACATAAATCACAAATCTAATCACAGTGCTTGTCAGACAAATCACCAAATTTTTCCGCACTAGAAACAAAACTGAGTACTTCCTCCACCACTGAAGCGCAGACATACCAAACTTAACACCAGTATTTCAACCCTCAGCTGAAACACTGCTAGCATACAACACCCGCACACATTTGGCTTCAGTAAGGCTCTAATTAGGTCCTGCACTTGTGTTTGGCACCCACAACGGGAAAAGTTTGGGTGTCAGAATTCTCACTAGCGGCGTCTAAGTGCGTTGACCTCTAGGTATGGGCTGTGCGAGAATCTGGGAGGTAGAGTTTAGACATGATGTAAGTAGCAGGCCAGACGCTAGGCCTGTAAAGCTGCCCTGCTTCAACTCTCCCCTCAGAAAACATCAACAAGAGGGCTTTCAGGGTGAGCGTGCACAGACCAGGCACAAGCGTATAGGAACACAAACTTTATATGGAATGGAGTCATGGAGAAAATGGTATAATGTCTCGATTTAAAGTTCTGTATATTATTGGGTATAGGAAAAAAAAAAAAAACTAGGTCAAATGTGCCTTAACATAGCAGATTGCAGACCCTAAACCATTTTCAATAGAGGACTTAGCATCAGAGACAACCATTTTGAAACAATTCGCAACCGACAACCACCCTCCCATCGTTATTGGCAGGAAAGTTCACAACTCTAAACCTGTCACTCCTGAACGGGTCTATTGATTGACATAACAATTTTATGTCGGATGCCCTTCCTGCACAAGCAAGCCCCATGCTGTGCCTGCATGAAGTAGCAGACAATAAAGGCAAATTGGGCACGCAACGATTTGTCACCTTTGCCTTCAACTTTGCATTATTCTCACGATTTCACTGTCTTTTATTCTTCTACAAGTTGCAGCTGGAACACAAATCCAACTAATCTCACCACAGCAGCAGAACCATGAGCCTCCCCTGCTTCTCCATCTCCTCCTGCACACCATCAGCATCTAGGCCTTGATATTTTTTCCAACAAATCCATGTTTTTTCTCCCTTCATTGCATCAATAATGCCTCTGCCTAAGTTCCCAAGTTAATACGTTTAACCTGTTAATCTCCCTGGCTGTTACTCTCTTTCTACATCTGCACTACCATCTCCCCAAACCTCAACAACCTCATCTTAAATCTCCAACGTAACACGCGCTAACAGGCAGACGACAGCTACGTGACAGAAGGGAAAGTAAAAACATCACAGTCTATTTTCCCCAAAACATTTCAGACAGTTGTTCGCTCTCTCTGGCTGCAAACCTTGCGCCGACAGATGAAGCATGTCTATGTAAACCATCCCTCACCACAGCTGTGCTCCCGAGCTCCAGGACTCTTTGTACGCACATCTGGACTAACTGGACAGAAAATTACACTTGGATCGGTGTTGATTTCAGAAGACAGCTTTTCTATAGAGTATCTAGAAAGTGTGATTAAGAGCGATCAAAGGCGGAGGTATCGTAGGCAGCGGAGGAGATGGATGGTGGTTGGGAGTGGGCTTTGGAGCTAGTGGGATGTAGCACTTAGAAAAACCCCAGCCAGCACTGAAGAGCCCGGAGGAAGTCGATAATGTTTTCAGCTAATGATTTCTAAATTGATCGGGGAGGGCACATGTGTGAGCGGGGGCCGGCGAAGCTTAGTGTGCAACTTGGAAAACAGCCATGATTGCCTGTGTCTTTTTTGCCCAGTGGATTTGTGTGTCCGATTAAGGAAAAAAGAAAAAAGTGGAAAGTGTGTGGTGTTTCAATAGATCTACTGATTTACTGAGAAATGGTGGTTGTACTGTTAACAGTTTCTGACACAACCCTCTATTGACCTTGTATGTAACCATCTTAATTAAAGAGGGGATATAATGCAAAATCAATTATTTTTCAGCTTTCTACCATGTTATAACACTGTTCCCTGAAGAGGTTTTAGATGTCATCCACGCATGTTTGAGTAATCTAGCGTTCTCTCACAGGGCCTTCGATCCCTCCTTACGGTTAGCTATTAGATTCTGTCCAATGCTCAGCCCACAAGCCCACGTCATCCATGCACAAACACATGATACTAAACTGTACACAATAACTTGACAAACCTGATGCGATGTGCAGTAGTTTCATTAGCAGGATGCACACTGATTATGTTGTGATGGCGCTCTGAACGGGGAGTGACAGCACAGGGAGTTAAGGGAGGGGGAGGACTCAGAGTCAAAAACAAAAGTGAAATTTATAAATATAGCATTTTCAAAACAAAAAAAAGTAAGACGTTATCTAAATACGTTATGTGTTAGCAGTTAATTCCCATAGAAGTAAAATACAACCTCTTTAAACAAAGTTAACTATTTAGATTTTTTTCTATTTCCACTAAAGGTGCAATGTGTACCTTTCTCGCCACTTACTTGTCTCTATGGTGATGTTGTTGCTTGGCCTGGAATATTCCATGTTTGGTATTATACACATTTATCCAGCACTTATTTTATTACGAGTGTTTTTGTTGCTCAAAAATACCATGAATAACGTGCATTCTTACTGTGAGTGGGATTGCCTCTCCACACATCTGACCTGTAACTGGGCCTAGTGGCTCAAGGCGCCTGCTTGACCTCTTGCCCCTCCACCAGAAAAGTTACGCAATGCACCTTTTTCCCAAAACATAAAATTTATATGTCCAATGATTTTGTAATTCATTCCATTTACATCATACTGTTTTTGGTATTAATGTGACATATATAACTACAATTCATTTTAAAATCAATCAGTTGTGACATCTCCAAGGTCAGTAAGGTGCAGTCAAATGTTGAATGCCAGTAAACAGATTCAGTTTTCCAACTAAGAGACAAAACTTGAAAGAAACTGCCGCATACATTGGTGAATCACATGGCCTTCTCTGTGTCAGCTCTCATCCCGCCTTGATACTTCCCTGAGGCTCATAGTCCTATGGGGGATAATTATGTTTTTGCAGATACAAAATGCTTTATTCTAGCAGAAAAGTAAAAATAAAATCCAATAGGAAAATTGCACTAAAACAGAGTACAAAGGTTTGTGCGTGTTTGAGTGTTCGAGTTTGAGTTCGAATCCCGCTCTCGACACAAACATCATTGGTAGAGCAGCGAGATCCACTGGTTGCCGGTGCAATTACAGCTCCCACAGTTGAATTGTTGTTGTTGTGTCCTTGGGCAAGAGACTTAACCCACCTTGCTCCCAGTGTCTGTGAGTGGTTCCTTCATGTAAAGCGCTTTGAGTGACTTGAAGGTGGAAAAGCGCTATATAAAAATGTGAACATTTACCATGTGACCAAAAAAAATTTAATTGGTTTGTAGTTTCCTTCAGCTTGAAATTGGAAAGAAATATTTGTATTGTGTTAAAATTATTATCAATAAAGAGCACACATTTTCCTCCCTATACTTCTAAAATATGAAAGTATATCACTAAGACAAGAAAAAGTGGTTTGGTCAAAAGTGACTGTACTTCAAATGTCTATAGCAGTTTTAGACACAACGAAACACAAATCTTACAATGGCTTTCTTGCCATTGTAGGTTTTAACCTTTAACGCAATAGCCGTTATTTACAATTCTAGTAACTGTATCCAGGCCACATCAAGCCCAATGTGAACGCAGCCTGAGATCCTGACAAGCCAGGGGTAATAAAATCTATGTGGGAAAAGCATTCGAAAGCCTGATCAGATTATCAACTGTGGCCAATGGGCTAAAGAGCAGAGGGGAGTAGAGTGGCCAAAAAATGTACTCAAGTAAGAGTAACGTTACTTCAAAATTATATTACTCAAGTAGAAGTTCAAAATAGTGGTCCAAGAAATTACTCAAGTAAGTGTAAAAAAGTATTTGGGAGAAGTACTACTCAAGTAAGAGTAACTTAAACTTTCAGGACATAACATCTGATTTATAATTTGAAGTTAATGTTATTGGGAGAACAAAACATTCACAAAATCTGGTATTTGGAGACAAAAAAAAACAAAACAAAATTTAAACATATCTGAAGGAGCAGTGCGAGAAACATTGTCAACATAAAGCTTTTATCACAGTGAGAGTAAACACAACTTTTACTCAAATAAGAGTACTGTTAATTGAATAAAAATATTACTCAAGTAGGAGTAAAAGTATGCTACAAGAAAAGTACAATTTCTTTTAAAAGTTACTCAAGTACATGTAACTGAGTACTACCCACCTCTGCTAAGGAGTACTGGGTCCACACTTGCAGTCACATTAATTGAATACCTTTTGTGAAAATTGTAGTTTCAAGAATATATTGATCAGACAATATTTTTCACTCCTACTTGAGTGGCATAAACGTTCTGTAAATCAAATGTATAGTTACTTTTTCTACTTTGATTCACTTATAAATGAGAAAAAATGTATGTTAACAGATTTCATTTTAAAGATGCATCATGCAACTTTTCTGGTCTCTTTTCTTGTCTCTATTCAATTTCTGGCATTTTATTGCTAAAGAAAGAAAGAAAGAAAAATGCATGCCATACTGTACAGAAAAATTACACAGTGCACCTTTAAGTAGAATTTCTTATATAACCTAAATACATCTATATTGCTGTTGTCATATTTTTTTTTATAATAATAATGATAATAATAATGCATTAGTCTTATATAGTCGCTTTACAATTGTGTGCATTATTCATTCACTTCATACTCTATTGTAGTCACAGCTGCCCTAAAGACTGACAGAAATGAGGCTGCCAATCTACGCCATCTGCCCCTTTCACCACCACCAACACACACACACACATACCACATTCACACTTGGCAATGTGGGTGAAATACCTTACCTAAGGACACAACGATAGTTTTTACCACTGCTGCCCCACAGTGGCACCTGATATTCCCAGTGGTCTCCCATCCATCCAAGTACTTACCAGGCCCAGCGCTGCTTAGCTTCTGAGATCTGACGAGATCAGGCTTTGACAAGAAGGTTAAATGCTTTTGTTAACAGGTTAGAAAGCCAAGATATTATTCTGCTAGTTTCCTCACTATTAACTGATGTAATACTTTTTACTGTCACTAGAGTAAATATTGTAATTCATACCTTTACTTCTACTTGAGTCCTAACCTATTGAAGAAGTTACTTGAGTACATTTTTCACTACTCTAGCTCTCATGTCTGCCCCTAGATGAGTCTGCGAGTGAAATTCTCTGTACTGGCTGCGCGTCAACTCACCGATCGATTTCTTAAAGCAGGTTTGCCTCTAGATCTCCAATTACTGGCACCGCCACAGAGGCAGCCTAACCTTTAGCCCAGCTGTCTGCAGGAGACGAGAGCTGAGCAGGCCCAGGCTAATCAAATGCTACACTCCTTTCAACCTGTATTTACCCAGGGAGGCTAGCGGCGCACTGCTCCTTTGCCGTACCATCCTGTGCTCATTGGTTCATTCGCAGGCTGGATTCTTTAACTCAATAGCACTGTGTTTCCCATTCATTGGACTAACATTTATGGTTCCTCTTTAAATACTGACTTGCCCAACAATTTGACATCTTGGCGTACATCAGGGAACAATGTTGGGGCCAGAGGTATTTCAATAGGTTTACTCATCTACGGCCCTGAATGGGATACTGTTAAGTGAACTTATGGTAAAGAAAGGAAGTGTTCGCTTGGTGAGTGGATTTGTATATACGGAGAGTTTAACGTCTCTTTTCTCACAGCATGCTAGAAGTCTGTGCAACACTTTGTAACCTGTTTTACCAATTCATGGCTAGAGATCAAAGCTGTAAATAAAGTCATAGTGGATTTCAGACAAACTGCTTAATCTTTAGCCCAGATTTGTTTAGAACTGAGTAAAACTATGCACGTTTTGCTCCACATAAGGGCCCAAGTCTTCTACAATTTATGTTTGTGGGGAAATTACAATTACAAAGAATTAAAATTTATAAAATGATACAGCTATCAATGCATGTTTCCTTAAGACCTTTCCATGTCTGGTTGGAGACAACATCTTTAGTACAGCTGCAACTTGCATAACTGCTAAGGATTGGCAAAAAATATTGTGACTCACTTGTGACTTTCTCCAAACAAACACTGTACAAAGTATGTTGATTTTCAATGTGCAATATGGACTGTTAACACAAATGTAGCTAATGCCAAAATGATGTGTGTTGAGTTCACCACAGCAACCAATTAACATGCTTTGATGTTAAAGCAACATTGTTTTTGGCTAAATGAAAGTGTAGCATAAAACCTAGTTTCCTATGTTTGGTAACTTATTAACAAGGAAACTATATGGAATAATGTGTGGAAATGTACACTACTCTGCACCAAAAGTTGTGTAGACTCGAACAGATCAGCCGGTAGCCGTAAAAGATGGATTCTTGAGAGTTTGAAAACTCAAAACTCGCCAATTCAGCTAGCAGCACAAGGTTACATTACCTTAGCAAGATAAAAAGTCTTGCAGTAACCATTTTTTTCTTTGCTTCTGACTACATTTAAAAAAAAGAAATTGCCTTGCTCTATGACACAACAACAGCACATGCATGGTAACATTTTGAACCTGTGATCCTCTGGTTAGTGAACGCTTTACCCACTGCACTATTGCATCGAGACACAAAGCAAATATTTATATACACATTAATAGATGGGAAAGTACACTAGCTGCTTTCATCTTCACCCTTGACATAGTAACAATTTTGGGATTAGAGTCTGAGAAAGTGGGTTAACTCCTCCATGAGCACAGTACAGTGTAAGCTGAGTGCTGTTTAGAGTGCCCTGTGTGGATGCATTCAGCCAGGCCATGCCCAGGATTAGATTTCAATCAGTGTTTAAAAGAACATGATGAAAGCACAATCGCTCCCATATAAACTGTGCATGGATCTTTTACACAGCACTCACAGACATGAGCATACTTTGATGTGGGGCAAATAAAGATAAGCTACCTGCCGTATACTCATTTATAGGGTAGGGATTTGAACAATGGGCAGTGGAAATACAAGTGATACATGGGATATTGTGTACATGTTTTGAAATTGCAGGCACTCGTGATTCTAGGCTAAGAAAGGTTTTTGCATCCCGTCTCACACCAAGAATTGCAAGTACGGTTTATTCATAAAAATCTGTATAATGACAATGTTTCTGTGAGTTTAAAGGTCTAGTCTTATGAAGAACTGGCTAATAGCTAGAGCCATGTTGAAACGTTGCCTTACTTAAAACACAGAAAGAGCTGTTTTGTTTAATTCAAGTATGTTTAAGTAATCAAATACGTTTAGGCGTTGGCGTTAAAGTTCAAAATGCTCTCTTCCACCTTGTGACATCATCAGGTGGAAATGCAGGAAATGCTTTATGTTCTAAGTTCTGTATGCCAAACTTGTTGTAATCCTTTCAGCACTCAAAATACAATCTCTGTTATCAACTTTGAAGTTAGCAGCTATTGTTTGGAGCCACATTTAAACCGTGTCGTTACACCCACAGATTGTGAATCTACACCTGCTACTAACCTCATATATTGGGCATTTTCATATGACCCAATCATTGTTATCATTGTTTTCATATATTATTTGTGAACTACCTACCAGAGAAAGGAAAATTCTACTGAAACAGGATATATTAAGGTTTTCCTCGCTAGGACACCTAAGATTAAGTGTCAGACACCCTCTGCTGGCAACAGTAGGGAATGGTGCAATTTGAAACGACAAATTAGCAGCATGGCTAGGTGACAATTTTAAGCACAAACAAGTCTGGTGATTGGATGAAATTTTGTGGTTTCACTTACTGTTGTAGATAATTCAGTTTTTATGCTGAAATTACCATACCACAATTAAAGACTGAGAATATTATTTCTCCTATTAGCTAAACGAACTACACTTTTTTTTTTAAACAGGACCTCTCAACTGTCACAGCATGCTGATTTATGTGTATACCAACCCATCTGACCACTCTGCTAAATATTTTGTAATTGCTACATCTCTATCGCTACTCTCTCGGCTTTTGTCCAGCCCCGCATGTACACAATGACTAATCTGACCTATACCCGCTGCGGTGCCGTCCGGGGCTCGTTGGGGGGATTGCAGTGATAAATTGCCACTAAACATGGGCCCTGACCACTTAGCGCTATGTTTGCCTTTTTAATAGTCTTCACAAGTCATTAAGCCTGCTAGCCCTGCCGTTTGACAAAGCACCTCGCTCCCCTGTCTGAGCAAATACATGGTCTTTCAATCATGCACGTCCGAAACACCGCTATATCATTATTATAAGAGATACAACTAAAACTAAGGTGCGTTGATAGCTGCTAAAAGGCTAATTTTAATTTAATTGCATATTCATTAAGATGCATTTAAGGAACAACTGGTGCGTAATTAGCACTGCAGATAAATAGTCACAAAACAGATGCAAGCTATGCTAAGTGGGTACACAGTCTATCTTACTGAAAAATTTACTCGAAAGACCTCAAACTTTACAAAGTGAGTCATTATGGACATAACTATTTAATGCAAATGTAGGATGTGCCAACGAACTGCTCCAACCAATCTGTGCATTATAACTCAATATAACAATACAACAGAGTGTCTGTCCACTGATCCAAAGGTTGGCGATTCGAATGCCGCTCTCCACATAAATATCACTGGTAGAGCGGTCAGATCCACTGACCCACAGGTTGGCGGTGCGATTCCAGCTCCCACAGATGAATGCAGTCGTGTCCTCGGGCAAGATACTTAACCGACTTTGCTCCCAGCATCTGCGTACACTGGTGTATGAACGTGTGTGTGAATGGGTGAGTGGTTCCTTGATGTAAAGTGCTTCGAGTGCCTTGAAGGTGGGAAAGTGCTGTATAAAAATGTGACCATTTACCAACATCTATATGTTTTTGTTTGTTGGTTATAAGCAGAAACATTTATCCATTCATTTCATACCACTTTTTGGTAAGCAGAGATATTATAAGACTAGCTTAACACCCATTCCCTATTATAGATAGCAGCAGCTTTTCCGTTAACATAGACATGGGTGGTGGAGTGCATTATTCAATTGTGGTGGACATCTCTATATAAAAGCGATAATGGTACGGTCCAGTCAGCCAGACAAGTTAAAACAAGAATGAAGCTGCAGTATCCAATTTAAGGCAACTCCAAAATTGGCATTGGTGCTGGAATGACAGAGGGAGAATAGAGTCCACATAGTTTTGAATCTTATGCTGAAAAAAGTAGTAATACTATAAACAAAAACCTGGAACACATACAACAACACTGTACATTTAATGAAGGTGTCAGATTTCTTTCTCTGTTGAGATGGACAACAAAACGTATCTTAACTTATCCTAAAAGTTTCCTCATCAAAAACAAGCCTGAAGAGGTTTTAGATGTCATCCATGCATGTTTGAGTATTTTAGCGATCTCCCCTGGGCCCTGTTCTAACCCTCCTTACGGTTAGCTGTAAGATTCTGTGCAATTCTCAGCCAACAATTCTCCATAAATATACAAAAAACATGATACAAACTGTAACACAGCAACTTGACAAACCTGATATGTGCAACATTTTCATTCGTGTTGTGTTGTGACAGCGCTCTGAAGGGGGAGTGACTTAGCGCGGTGAGCAAAAGGAGGGAGACTCAGAACATCAAAACGAAAGTGAAACTAAAACATGTTAATCCGTTGTTTTTGACAGATATAGTATTTTCAAAACAATAAAAGGTAACATGGTGATCTAAATATGTTATGTGTTAGCATTTAATAAACCGTAGAAGTAAACTACCCCCTCTTTAAATTAAACCTTTGCAACTTCATAATTTATTTGGAGATGAGTCTCTATATTGCATAAAAGTTACCTGTTTTGTCAAGATGAATTATTTATAATTATTTATGTTTTGATTTGTTTGTATAGTGATTTTAATGTCTTTCTTATTCTGTAAAGCACTTTGAATAACTTTGTGTATGAATTGTGCTATACAAATAAACTTGCCTTGCCTTTATCACAACATACACACACCTCCATACCCTATACACACTTTATGATTTCAAACATGTACCACTAAAGTGATGGATTAACTTCTCACAGCATTCTAATGTTATTCAAATCCCCATACACTCTTTAATAGCAGCAACTTATTGCAATTCCTGCATCCCGACAATTCTTCTGATGTGCTTTTGAAGCCATTATTCACAATAGATTTAACTGTGCCAACGCAATGTTTGAACTCACTGTCAGCCAAAGTGCCCATTAAACATGATGAATCAAACTCAGACCCCTGATAAAATAAAGGAAAGATGTCTGTACGCGTTTGGATATCAAAAAGAGAAGCAGATCTTGGAAAATAGTTTCAGTCCCAGTTGGCATGTCATGTTACAGTCAGGTAATATTTTGGAAAACTAAGCAGGGTTTGCACACATGGAATTGTTTTATATGAAATTGTGGTATAGGCGATGGATCAAAGTGGTGTTTACAGGATCTGTGCATGTCTGGACTGACTATAAAGCTGAGATTATATTGAACAAAGCCGTACTTTTGAGAGACACCCGGGTCAAACGCTGGGAACACTGCTTCCAGCTGTTCATTTGGACATATCTGCTGACCTTCATGTGTGTACATTCTAGAGATCAACCTATATGGTTTGTTTTCATGGCTGATGCCGACACTGATTATTTTGAATCCAGCGCAACCGATGGCTGATAAGCTCTGCCGATAGTTTTCAACCAATATGTAGAGCCGATTTTGATTATTTTCTCCAAATTATGTGCAGCTATCTCTTTGTATTAAAGTGTTAATATAAAGCTTTGTGTGGATTTTCGAGGCAGCAGATCACCCAAAATAAAATATTGGCATCTGCTGGAGATTCAAGGCCGATAGCTGATTCGCTAAAAAGTCCAAATATCAGCCTATATCGGTATATCTCTAGTACATTCACTAGTACCCTACATGT
Source organism: Periophthalmodon schlosseri (assembly GCA_000787095.1). NCBI lineage: Eukaryota > Metazoa > Chordata > Actinopteri > Gobiiformes > Gobiidae > Periophthalmodon > Periophthalmodon schlosseri. Next base: position 93,871 of record KN470354.1, on the reverse strand, counting down.
AGACAGCAAAAATATAAATTGTATAGGTTATGCTACTGCTAAAAAGTCTTAATAGACTAATCAACATCAGAAGCAGAGACATCTTGCTTTCGGTTCCTGGTAATTTTTGGCCATTTTAGTGCACTCTCCCCTTTAGACCTCCAGACCCCACCCCTCCTCACTCTCACTCTCCCCTTTAATCACCCAGACCCTACTCCCTCCCCTACACCGCAATGACTTTCTATTTCTCCAAAACAGTTCATATCTGCCAGCATTCTTGTAATACTTCATTATTATCTTTTAATACAAGTCATAACAGCAGGTATAAACTCCGTAATCTGCTACGATCCACGCTTGTCGACAGCTCCAAACGGACTCGGTGTTAAACAAACGTCGACTTGTCTCTCTGGATGAAAGATCAGCCCTGTGACAGACGGAGATTTGTCGAGGAAAGATCAGACTTGTCGATGGAGTCTCGTTAGCTGACATGTTTCCGGGGCCTGTAAGCTGTAGCTAATTAGCGTGTGGCTGCAGCTAAACAGATGTAAGATCAGAAGGAAGCGGAAGTGTGGGTAGCTTTGACACCTTCTCTGCTAAAAGCTAAAGGAGCTGTCAAATGCCTACCTACAAGTCTGTCAGTGTTAGTCATGGGCTGCCCGTGTCTCATTTAGGGCCAAAAGGTGCTGTTGGGAGATTGAGAGGTGAAGGCTTTTTAAACTACAATAAAGAAGAAACAGTGAAGTATAGTTATAGAGTCTTCAAAAGAAAAAAAATATAACCAGATAGTGCCGATAGTAACTGATACTAAAACTATACGTATTCATCTGAACAGGTATTTATATAGAAAAAAGTCAAATAAATATAATATGACATTTCCTGAGTAGAAATGGTCTTGATCTGGTCTTATTAATTCTATTGGTTACAATTTAAGAGAAAGCCACATACATTTATATGCAGATGATGCTGTTTTTATGTAACTGCTCCCTCTGCTGATCAGGAGCTTTTAAAACTGCAACAAGATTTTAATTAAATCCCAAATTCCCTCATAAATCTTAAACTGTCATTGAATGCAAATAAAACTAAGTATATGATTTTTTTCTAAAGAACATTTAAGTAAAGTGCAAGCTACAAATCTTTATCGATTGAAAGAGTCGACACTTATAAATATCTTGGGTTTTGGCTTGATGAAAACGTATCCTTCAAAAAAACATATCTTGGAATTATGTAACAGTCTAAAATCAAAATTATCATTTTATTACAGAAACAAATAATGTATCCCAATAAATTACAGAAAAGAAATAGTGCCAGCAACTTTCCTTTCCGTACTGGGGATGTGGTACATGCAGACTGGCCTCCGCTTTGAAACCGTTGGATCCAGTCTTTCACTTCGTTTCATAACAGGTGATGGATTTGAAACCCATCGCTGTATTCTCTGTGGAAAAGTGAGTTTGCCATCACTGTCTATTAGAAGAGAGCAGCACTATGAAATTTGCCTATAAGGGACGACTTCAAAATTGCCAGAACACCTCACCTGCTTGTTAATCATTGATACTGGAACATTTAATACCAGATCACATAAGGCTAAGGACTAACCGCACCAAAACTGAGATATGAAAGAGGGCCTTTAGCTGTTTTGCTTCACAAAAATGGAATACACTCCAAGGAAAAGCAAAACTGGACACGTTGGTGACACAATCGCAATTGAATAATCTGATAACAGACTTTTTTACACACACCTGCACCTGTTTTTAATGATTTATATGGACTCATATGCTTGTTTGTTTTTGTTTGTTTTTCTGCTTGTATTGGATTTTAAACACGGCACCCATGAAAAAGAGAGCCCAAGTGCTCTCACTGGGTTCTCCTGTTTTATTATTATCCTTGTGGTATCAAAATTTGTATCAAGTATCAACCCATTTCCTTAATATCAGAGGTTGAATATTGTGACAACACTATATATAGGTCTAATGACATGTGAACTGACTATATAATGACTGGTCAGTGGTGTCGTGTGCTTGCAGTTACAAACATGTTTAAATCTTCACATTTAAATCACCAATACATGGTAAATGGTTACATTTTTATACAGCTCTTTTCCACCTTCAAGGCACTCAAAGCACTTTACACTTTACCACTCACCCATTCACACACACATTCATACACCAGTGTACGCTGGGCAAGGCAGATTAAGTGTCTTGCCCAAGGACACAGCATGAATGAATGAATGAATGAATGAATGACAGCATTCATCTGTGGGAGCTGGAATCACACCACCAACCTGTGGGTCAGTGGATCTCATCGCTCTACCAATGATGTTTATGTCGAGAGCAGGATTTGAACCGCCAACCTTCAGATCAAACGACAAATGAATCCCACTTAACGTACGCTACACCCCCAAAATACATCATAGTTATTTTGGAACGGAAGTAGAAGCTTCATTTTCAGTTTTACGTTTCATTTTTAATAAATTCAGTACAAAGTCGTTCTTTCAATAGAATATTCCAAAGACATATTTTCATTTATTTTTTGCATCAACACCCAATCTCTAAAGCTCCAGGAGAAAAACTAACATCTCAAAATTTCCATATATTTCTTTAGCCGATCCATCACTTCCGCCACACTCCTCCTGGCTCTACTTTGTTTTCATGACGGGGACCACTGTTTTCCATTCAAATACAGTTAGCATTTATCCCAACCAGATGCTTCCTACACGCATTAGCGCCGCCACCGATGTTTGTGTTTGGATGATTTAGGCCCTGTAAAATAAATCACACCGCTGCGTCGGACTATTGATTTTCTCCTGACTTCTCCCCGAGCATAAAACAACACTTTCAGATGTAAAAAGTCGATTTTATGGAGCAAGAGGAGGCCAAGACAAAGCGTCGTTCGGTGCCCGATACTGCACGTTTTCCACTGGCGGAACAGACAGGACACCGGTTAAGTACACGGAGAACTGTGCGCAGAGCCAAAATTGGAAAAAGACAGGACTAAGCTGTGTTTTTCTCTTCCGAAAGGTCATTATGGGATATATTTAAGATGCCTGACGGATCCAAGACTGTACTTCAAAAGCGTAGAAACAAAAGCTAATCAGAAAATAATGTTACACAGTGTTCCAGGACTGAAATCATGTCTACGTTAAAGGTTTTCCAGACATATAATCTAATGGCATGCATAGTCTGTTTATGTTTAATGACATGTGATATGATGAATGCAAGAACACAAAAGTGCACTTGAGGCTAGATTTGTACACATTACGTAGTGTTCCCTTACTGTTCCTTTGTACATTGCTGTGTGAGATGAATACGTTCGTACATGTGTGAGTGGTTCATGGTAGAAAAGGTTTCAAAGGTTTTCATCTGGACAATATTTGTGAAATCAAAAACTGCCATTAGTAATTATCAATCCATACATAGCAAAACATGGTAGAAGTTTAATGTAAAGGACACATTTTATGCTAAACTAAACTGAAATTGGAGCTTTAAACCGCATTATACCATTGTTCTCTCATCTAAAACATGCCTGAAGTTGTATTTCACTTCATTCACACTGGTTTCAGTAATCCTCTGTAAAAAGTCTTTTGCCTCTGAGCGTATAGCAAACATGCAGGTTGAATTTCAAGTTTGAATTTCAAGTTTCAAATTGAATTTTAGATTTTCAATCATACTAAACGCCTCTAGTCGGACGACTTCACATTTGAGAGCAGACGCTTTAAACTTGAAACTCTACAAATTTTGCCGACAGTTCAGATTTTTCAACTCTGACGTCTGACGCCTGTGGCTCTTTTCAAATAAAATAGAAAATACTTTCAAAATGTGAAATATACAAATATATTTCACATGTGAATATGTAAATATTGAATAGCATTCAAGATTCTAAATGTCATGATGTCATACTGCCAAATGGGGGAATTTCTTCTAGAAACATTCACAAATTTTCACCTGACCATTTTTATTAGTGAGTAGACACTAGAACATTTGAACATTATTCATTTTAGCTGACCACCATCTGTATTAAACATTACTGACCTATAGAATATTGTGATGTCATTTGAATTTTTGTCACTTTCCTACGGATAACGTTTCATTCATGAATAAAACCGTCACCATGACAGATGCACCTTTCTCTTTTTCCTTGCTTGTAATTGGAACTTAGCTGTCATGTTGAAGTCACAAATGTACGCCACAGACACTGCTCCTGTGCTTTCCACACCTCCAATTCACTTCCTCACCGCAAACACGCACTCTTGCTTTTACAGCCGTTTAGAGTTGCGACATGTGCAAAAGCCAAACTGCTACTCCAACTACTTCAAGAAGCTAGAGCTATTACCACATCAGCAGTCAGCTCCGCTGGTAATTAGAGAATCCAATATGAAATACTGCTTGAAGAGATTTACTGGAACATTTTGGCAGGGGATGCATTGAATGAGCAAACTGCATTCTTCCGGTAAGTTTGTCCATGTTGCCAAGTTGCGTTTCTCATGCAAGGACAACAACTACATACATGGCAACAAAGTGACAGAGTTGAGTTTTTGTCAATGAACTGTTAGAAACAAAATTGCTTTAAAAAGTCTGTGACGTAGGTTTGGTGCAATGTTCCAAGATACAAGTGGTCAATTATTTTAAGATGTTACAATTATATTTGACAGTGAACCTTAAGACATCACCAAAAGTAACTGAAAGAGGAAAGTATTGCGTTCTCTGGGTGGGTTTCCTCCAGGTACACCAGTTTACCCCATAAACACAAACATTCCCAATGAGCTAACCCTTCAGCTAGGTCCCATAAACCTTGAACAAGACCTGCTGCATTGGGGTCATTTACTTGCCACAGTTACACTTAAAAATGTAAATTAAAAGCACTGTGCCTGATTTTTACTGTATGTCTTAAAAACATAGTTAATTTCTGGTCTAGAGTTATTCTTCATTTTCATAGTGCATTCCTAGCATCCTATTATTCACTGCAATGAGGGCATATGTACTTTTCACAACCCTCAGAGGCCAGAGCGAAGTTTTGCTGTCACTGTACCAACAACTAGCATGCTAACAGCTCACCAGCATTACTTCCTGGTTTGTGGTAGAGCTGCTTTTACAATATATCTGTACTAGGGCAAAACAGATTTTACATTATTATGTAAAAAAAAAAAATCTGTCAAGTGAACAAAACGTTGTAGGAGTGAAGACATTTCGCTGCTCATCCAAGCGGCTTCTTCAGTTCTGGTCAGATCACTGGTCTAATGATTAGACTTAGCCTACAAACAGAAACTGTAAACAATGGGTGTGTTAGTTTCAGTGTAGCTAGCTCCTTATTTCAGATCGATATAAGGCAGTGTCCACCAGTGATCTGACCAGAAGTGAAGAAGCGGCTTGGATGGGCAGCGAAATGTCTTCACTTGTTGACAGATTTGAATTTTTCTTTTATGATAAAAAAAACAAAACAAACAAAAAACAAACAAACTAGTATTTGCAAAAACTGATATTTTTAATAAATGAATCATTGTACAGATTTGGCTACTTGCACTGTGATATTTTAAAATCTTAATTATGTATGGCCCACTTCTAGTTCTTACCCACCAGTTCAAAGTCAGTGCACTAAAACCTGCTCAAAAAAAAAAGTCTGTCTTAGAAAAAAGTCATTCCTTTTGTGCAACATAAATATCCCGCTGTATTCTGCCTGTGCAACACTGAGAGGTCACATTTCAATTGCCACATTGTATTCTCCCACCACCATTCCATTCTTGTTTGAATAAATGGATCCTGCCACAGCTTATTCTGCTCCACAACACACACATCCAAACCTACAGTTGGTAAAATCATTCTGGACAGTCATGAGACCTAGCAGCTAATGCACATTTTCATTCCATTTGGGCCAGAGAAATGGATACCTTCCCCTGGGACCATCCTGAGAAGCCGTGCCCCCGTCTGCAAACCTAAAGCTATTTGTGCATTGGGAAAAGTCATACATTCTCAAAATAGTCTTGAATATTGGGTTACATTCCCTCCTCGGGGTGGCAGCGTAGCGGAGTGTATCAGTCTCACCAGCTGACATAATCCAGCATTGCGAGACGGGGTTGGGGCTGAGTGCCAGGACAGGTGTGCGTTTTATGTATAATGGATATGAGAGGGAGATTTTCTATTAAAGTGCAAGTAAAGGGTTTTCTCACTCATCTGCTGTAGCGCGTTTAAATATTCTGGATCTAGCGAGATGGTTTAGGTTTAGCTCAGAGTGTTCCTGTCTCACAGCTCAACTGTTGCATGTAAAAGTAATGGATGAATGTTGTCTACAAAGCAAACGGCCTTCCACAGTCATTAACATCTCAAGGTTGAAAATGAAATAATGCTGCATGGTTAATGCTAAGCAAACACTGTGATTAACTTGTGTGTGCGCGTGTGTGTGTTTGTGTGCATGTTTGTGTGTGTGTGTGTGTGTGTGCGTGTTTGTTTGTGTGTGCGTGTGTGTGTGTGTTTGTGTGCGTGTGTGTATTTGTGTGTCTGTGTGTGTTTGTGTGTGTGTTTGTGTGCGTGTGTGTATTTGTGTGTCTGTGTGTGTTTGTGTGTGTGTTTGTGTGCGTGTGTGTATTTGTGTGTCTGTGTGTGTTTGTGTGTGTGTTTGTGTGCGTGTGTGTGTATATGTGTGTGTTTGTGTGTGTTTGCGTGTGTTTCTGTGTATTTGTGTGTGTTTTCTGCTCCTTTATGATGGGACTTGCTGTTATATATTGATTGTCAGTGTGTTTTACTGTTAATGAACTGTCAGTGTGTAACGCTTTTACTTTGAGATCCCAGGGAGAGTAGTCTTTGCTCTTGCAGAGGATTATTAAACTTAAAAAGAGGCAAATTCTCTCCCGCTAAAGGAAAAAAAGGTGAAGATGAATGAATGATGAATAATTAAATAATGGTTTGAAAATCTATAGAAATTTTTGCCAAATTAAAATATTCCATTTTGTTCTTTGTTTTATGTTGTGTAAATATGATATCTCTCACATTATTAAAAATTAAAATTAACTAAGTGGTATCTACAATCAGCACTTAAAAAAGGTCAAAAGGTGCTGCACCTGATTTTTTACTGTCTCAAAAACGTGAAAAATAGTTAATTTAAAATTATCTACAGGAGTACAAAGTTATTCCTCCCTTTCCTAACACATCTTAGTTATGCACTGCGATAGGTTTATGAGCGCATTTCACGATTTCAGTTTTGCTGTCACCGTAATGCTAACAAGAGCTAGCAACAGTGCACTTCCTGGTCTGCAGAGGAAAAAAAAAAAGCTTTATAATAAGATGCCGACAGCACACAGCAGTTTTTGCTGCTTTTACAATGCATCTGTACTGGACCCAAACACATTTAACTTTATTACATAGGGTACGGCCACTGAAATAAGGACACTGATTGTCCATATACAACCATTACAACCAATACTCGTGGTGTAAGTGCTTATAACACCTATGCTTTCACAACTACAATAGAGAGAACTTGTACCCCTTGGTGTAAATTATATCTTAATTACAAATATGAGCCTGGTCCATACAGAGTCCCTATTTAAACTCAAGTATGTGACTGATGTAATGCACCTCAGGCTACTTTAGCACCGCAGGCTAATCCTCAGCACCTGTGTACAACTTTATAAATGAGCCAGAGATTAGAGCACTGTCCCAGGAGCTCTCTGTGAAACCTCCCAGCATGCATTACCCAGCCTGCAGAGAGGACAGCGCACATTATCAACCCTCTTCTGCGATACATCAGCAAGAGCGAAACTACAACTCGCAACAGAGGAGCTATTAAAGAAGTTGTTAGTAACTTTTGGAAAGACACTGCAGGCATAATATGGAACATAACAATGATGGATGCTAGTGTGGTATACTTGAACTTACTTTTTCATTTAGCTTTGGCTGATTTACATGAACTGGTCTATTTCTTGCTAGACGATTGTAAAGTAATGATACTAAAAGCCGAAATGTGATCTGGAAGACTATGGCGGCGTCTCAGTTCTGATTCTTTGCCTCTTCTGTTGGTCACTGAGGAGAAAGGGTCATAGGCAGGTCCTAATTTAATCGTAAATTTTATGTGGTGTGTACACGTGTGAATGTACAAATGAACTTGACAGATGAGGAATGAAGTGAGGAAATGTTATTGGGTACTTCTTGTCACCAGTTTGTCATTGTCAGCCAATCAGAGTCTATTACCTTCATCCTCTGTTCAAACAACACTAGAGCCCAGTGTTACTTTATTAAACTTTTAGTTGTACAGCGCAGGTACACAAGCATCAGCCTCCTTAGCCTCTCCATCTGCTCTTCACCACAACCATCAGTGTCCCTCCTCTAGGATCGGAGTGGTAAAGTCACCGTAGTTGTACCAGACCATTTAACTGAGGCTAGTGCTACATGCTAGCAGTGTTTTCACATTTTAAAACGTTAGTAAATGAAAGGGAAAAGAGGAGAGATGGTCATGTTCATGGCTGAGATTTTCTGCTGTTACTCTGAGGAGCGCATCTGTTCACTGCTGGTCACATGTTTGAGAGAGAGATTGATTGTAGAGACAGTGAGACGAGCGCTCACTCTGCGACCAAGATTCCAAAATATCTGACGCCGCTTGACATCGTCTTTGGTCGTATGACGTTTCTAAGCTTGATCTTTCTCCCTGTCTCACCGTGAGACCTACGACACACGATTTTTAGCTACGCGTCAACATTTCCACCACTAAAACTTTCATCACAGACGACCAAAATCGTGCAGTGGACACCCGGCTTTACACTTCCATGAATCAAGTTTATTCTTTTATTGCCTCTGGTTAAAGGTAAACTCATTTGATTGTTAATACCAAACTAATGCGCTAATGGCAAACCTAAAATTATGACACACTAAGATATATATCAGTTTTATTACAACCACTTTACCTCATTTAGTATATTAATGATTGCAGTTTATACCTAATTACTCTGTCTCGGAAACCCATTAGTGTAATAAACTATAGGAACATTTTCACAGCCGAGTTCCTCACAAAGCTGGGGTCTAAATTTAGCTTAGATGCAGAAGTGATATTTGTGCTGTATTAGGAATAAGCTACACCCACGGTTTTCACATGAACAAGCCCGGGTGACAAAAACAGGAGCGTAGGGAGGTCCGTACAAGATCAGTCCGACCTTTGGAATTAGGGAGGAGGTAAAGTAACAATACAGTGGTGATGAATGCAAGAAAGCACATTGTGTCAAATTTAATCATAGTTTACTGCGTACAAAAGTTTACAAGTACAGTGTGTGAAAGAGCAACCAGGAGGTCATCGGTTTTGAATCCCAATCCCAGATTTTGTTTCAGGGTGAATATTTCTCTGGGTTATATACTGAAATACTGATAATATTGTGGACATTTGCTTGTGTAATCCCTCAGTTGTCCAGGTAGGTTTCATTGCAATCTGATGGGCTCTTTTAACAATCTGCGCTCTGTAATGTCCTGGAAGTCAGTAAAAGTGACCCCTACAATTTTACATAATGAGTGCACAATGCTGCGAGTGCTTCTTTTTTAATGATAGATCACCAAACCAACAAATAAAGGAGAAAGTTAAAACAAACTTGATAGAACATGAATAAAACATTCTCATAAAGCTGCTGTCAACATTAAAATTCCTGTTTCCGATAAAAATACATTCGCTGGTGACCGTCCACCTGGGCCTCAAAGGTCAGTTTATCATCACTGATAGTGCCCTGGTATTTGTATTGATGCACCGCTTTGACAGTATGTGAGTTGAGAGAAGCCGGGGAGAGGGAAGGAGGGGACTTCCTAAAATCTCTTTGGTCTTTGCGACACTGGTTTTTAAAAAGAGGATTCAAATTCAAACAGGTGTAACGCTGCATCCAGACCAGTCAAAATCATGGTGAACGCTTCTAGTTGGACTTGAAACGTGGCGTGGAAGCGTTGAACCAGCCTAGATGCTCGTCCCCCATAAACTTGTAAACCCAACACCCCTGACGAAGCGGTAGTAATAAAGGTAATGCAATATTTTTTTGGCTATTGTCTATCTATTGTCTAAAATAAAACATGTTTTTGTATCATTGTGGTATCAGAATTGTAGAGCCTTTCCCTAGTATCAAAATCGGGCTTGACATTTTAAAACAATCGCAACACTACCTACACATTTGAATTCAGGGACAGCCAACCCGTAGCAACCGTGGCAAGAAAACCATTGCATACAGGAATTTGTAGGTTGCTAATCCAATTAAATTTTGACAAAGTTCACTTCCACATTTAGTCAACTTTTCATCTAGTGACACATTCCTACTGTCAGACCCCCATACTGAGGTACCCCCTCACCCCTGAACCCCCCTCTCTGGACTGCGAGGTGGGGCTGGGTAGCACAGGGGCATGGGAGGACAGCTGCATACTTGTGTGAGAGGAGGAGGTGATGACATGTGCTGCCTTTGTAGACACGCTTCCCTGAGACGCTAACCAAGGTCACCGTCTGCTCCTGCCAACCCTCACCAAACACACAACTCACCGAGAGGGACTCGGAGGGGAAAATAACAGGCACAATTGACAAAGTTTTGGCCATGCACTTCAAAAACATACAGTACTCTGCGTGCAAACTTAAAAAAAACTATACCCCACGTATTTTTAGGCAAATCAACCATGGAAAAATCAGGATCAGTTTGCATCCAGTTGAAAATGCACACAATTTTAATAGGCCTTTTACAAACATTCCATCTGGACTTTTTTAAAGGCCTGTAGCAGATTCTTGCCCCAAAACAGATATATTGTAGGCCTATAAACTGCTCTTGAGGTAAAAAATAAGTCAGCCGTGTACTGCATGTAATTATAAAAGTTTTTTGTCCATTTTGTTTGTCCTTGTAACTTTACTGTAACGGCAAATCTCTGCACTGGTCTCTGAAAGTTGTGAAAAGTGCTTATAAACTCATCGTGGTAAATAATTAGGATGCTCTGAATTCAAGTGAGGAACAACTTTGGACCACTGTAAACCATTTAAAATGAACTATTTCTGTTTTTCACATTTTTATCACTATGGCAACAGTCCTTTCTCATCACGTTTAATAAATTTGATGAGTCGCCTCTCCCTTGGCTGTCCTCACTAAGCTACTCCCCCTTCAGAGCGCTATCACAACACAATCAGCGTGCATTCCGCTAACTACTGCACATTGCATCAAGTTTGTTGTAGTGTGTTATTTTGTGTCATGCTTTTGTATATTTATGAAAAACTGGAGCATGGATGACATAGGCGTGTGGGCTCGGCTTTGGAGAGGCTCCTACTGCTAACCATAAGCAGGGTTCAAATAGGCCTGGAAGAGATCACTAGATTATCTCATACATATAAAACCTCTTCAGGCATGTATTTGATGAGGGAACAACATTACAATACAGTAGAAAGCTCCAAAAAGTCGATTTTGCCTAATACCAACTCTTCTACATAAACAGCCTTGTCTATAGTTTATATCTGTGCATATAAATTCACAAAAAATCCTGCAGGCATCTACATATGTTTTGTGTGTTAGGGTGGATTTTGGACTCAGTGACTTGGGAACGAACCCAAGCTCTTCTGAATGGTGGTTTGTGTTATGTACGGACACACTTGCCAACATCTAGATAAACAGTCTGCAGTGTTGATGAGGTTCTGACACATTGGAGATACTTGCTTTGACACGCTGGCTTTCTGGGATTTCAGTGCAAGCCTTCCTCAGCTCTGTGTTACTGGACTTGAGATCAAAGATGTTGACATAGGCCCGAGTTTCCTGGTTATGAGTCTGTTATGACTATATTTATATGTGGTTTTCATGCATACAGGGAAACAGCAGTGCTTCATAGAGACGTTAGGACCGGTGGAATCATTTTTCTGACAGTAAGTTGGGTAAAGAAAGATACGTCTCCTCAGTGTATGTCCCACATCTCAGGGTACAAAGACTATGTCAAAAATAAAATATAAGGATGAGCGATGAACTGTGCCAAATTCAGCAGTGGCCATAATTGGAGAGCGTGTCCTTTGTGAATGAATGCAGCACCGCAAATCTCCGCCTATTAAGTGCTCCTGTTTTGAAATGTTTTTGAGAGCGCTGGATCATGCAAATCGATCAGAACTATCACTGCCACACTCAGAAAGAATGAGTAATAGGCCAATAAAAAAGTGTTGCTAAGTTCCTAAAACTCCAAAATATAGTGCATAGCTTAATATTGTCCCCGCCGAAATAAAAGCATGTCAGCTTTTGTACCACTGCACTAAAGAACGCCCCAGTAGATTTTATTTACAAATGTAGCAAGACGGTACATATGTGGGCCAAACTGAACGTGCTGTACCCTACACCCCTGGTCATTTTATTTCCCCTCTACCCCCTTAGATTATTTTATTCTTATTCTTCTTGTCAACTTGGACTTTATTGTTAGATTTTGCATATTAAAATGCTATATTGTATGCGATTGTTGGAGCTTTCTTCTAATGTTGTGATTGGCACATTTCAGAATTAGCATTTAATGCTGTCTCCTGCCAATCTGTCTTCAATAAATCTGATCTAATCGAATAATAAACAAATTAATAATCAATTCATACTTCCTAAGAAGTAAAAATGTTGTTCTTGCACCATGGGCTGTAAGAACAAGAACAAACTCATACACATTTCATACTTCAACAAAAATACTCCTGCAGAACCACTCTACGCCCCTCCTCCACAACTGTTGCTACGGAGATTATCAACATTTTAGTGGCAACCGAGTTGTAAAAACTGTTATATGTTCATCACAATGGATAAAATGTAACTTTTTATTGCTATTTTACAAAAGCGAAATAGCTTAAAAATCAACTATGCTCACAGTACAGTTGTTAGACAGCCCTGTAAGAACAAAGTTCTGCTCAGCCGATGTGTTGAGAACAAGCTGTAAGAACTGCAGAACAGCTCATTTTGATCTTACAGTTCTAGGTCTAAGAGCAAATTTCTTATTTGAAGTATGAATTGGCCTTTACATGTTAACTTTGTCAGCCCTAGTTTTGAGATGCAAAAGAATAAATAGTAATGATACTTTGCCGTGACATTGGGGGTGCTTGACATCTATGGTGGAATGGTCAACAGTTACCATGGACACAATGCACACATTAGCAAACACTGTCAGAAAGGTTTATGGTAGTCTGAAAGCTCACGAAAAAATACAAAATGGATTTAAACAACACATTTTCAGGATCTTGTGATCAATATGAGCGTCCATGGTCACATTTTTGTGTTTGATGTTCAACAAAAAGGTGACAGTGACTAGCTAGCCTGTGACTGTAATTTTATGTATGAGAGACTTGTTTAAAAGCACAAATCAGCTCACCTCTTGTAGTTCCAGCTAAGTCAGTTCTTTATGGTCAGATTGTGTCAAAACAAAGCTCAGATTAATGTCTAACTTCAGTAACAGGCTTCAGAACAAACAAAGCTCAGATTAATGTCTAACTTCAGTAACAGAGCTTCAGACAGAGCAATGCCTACAGTTAGCATCACATCCCCAGGGAATGTTGATGACATCAGCCGCAAAGTATCAATTCTCATTTTAAATATATTTAAAAGTACACATTTAGCTTCATTGTGGAATACCAAGCAAACCAAAAGTAAACATTGTAGCTAAATTGAAACATTACAACTGGATCTTCAGAACACGTGTATTTTTAAAGCAACTCACTGAGACAAACTCACAGACAGACAAAGTGAACATTACTGTAATCAACGCTCAAGTCCAGGAGATGTGCAGCGAGCAGCCCAACAACAAAGACGTCCACAGCCTTGATGAGGACCTAGAGCTCCTGCTAATTCTGCAGGGACAGAGAGAGGATGCAAACCGAAAAGCAGAAAATTGAGGGTTAGATTCAGGGCTTGGAGGACGCCATTAAGATGGATCGGACTGCAGCTGAAAGCATCCGCAACCTGCAGGAGGAGTTACAGAAGGTCATTGATCATCACCAGCTCCTGAAGAAGGGCCAGACAGAGGAGGAGCAGGAGAGAGAGGATTTCATTGCAAAGTGGAAGGCTCATGTGGTGAAACTTCAAGCGTCACTGCGGAAAGTAGAGGATAAACTCTCACAATCCAAGGTCTACAAAGACAAGTGCCTGGTCTGGAAGCAGGAGACAGAGGAGATCATTTCCAAGGCTCAAGCTCAACTACAAGAAGAGATCCAGCGTTTTTTGTTTTTTTTGTCCATAAATAAAACACATATAATTTTAAAACAGCATTTAATTTAGTCTATTTTGTCTACTTTTTAATGTTGAATACCAAGCAAAACAAACATTTTACTAAAAATATATTATGTAATTTTTAATAGAGCTCAGGATTGTGACATCACACATCATAGACTCTATAAAGAGGCAGATGTATTTCACAATAGTGACCCAGCAGTTTATCGAGTTGTTCTACTCGGAGCTTTTTTATAACCATGTTATAGTTGTTTCCCCTCACCATTTACTCACCCAAAGTTGTATTTGGAGTGATTTGAGCGTGTTTGTGGAATTTTTAAGTTTCACAACGCTATTTTGCCGATCAACTCTCATTTTCAACACCACCAGCATGTGCCCTCTGCTCTGTACTAACTTTGTTCTGCAATTTTATTTTCTTAACCTGTGATAAGCATAAGACTCAGAAGCGTCACATACTCAAATTGGAACAAATGAAAAAAAAAATCTGTGGGTCACGAGGGTGATTTGCAGCTATCCTTGCAACAACTTCACAGCTTTTTGTTGCGGTGATGTTTATAGTGACGTTACCTCCCATTGGGTACCACAGTTTTCTAACACGGAAGTCAGCGGACTTGTTTCTTTTATTAAGTTGTTTTAGATGAATATTGCGATTTAAAATGTCCAAATTATAACATAATGGGTGCCATAGTTTATAACTATATCGCAGACTCAAGGACAATATGTCTTCTTTAACATCGTTTTGGCTAATGTATCTCTATGGAGTCATCCGGAGCTCTATTAGCAAGGTCAGCACCAGAATCTAACTATGGGTCTAAAAAGGGACAATTCCAGTACTACCAATTCCCAATCTGAAGTGGACTGTGTGTACCACGAGAAGTACATTCATAGAAATACTGTGTTCCTGTGTGCAGTAATTCAAAACAGCTATGAATGTTTTAGATTTTATGATGTAAAGCCTTGTGCCAAAGAACATTGCAGAAACATTACTGAAGCTGGGTCACTGACAATGCAAAATGAGTGGAGCTTGTCGACACTCAACGTAGAAGAGAATCATTCGTATCCTGTTGTCAGAGGTTTCCAATAGAAAGAACTTCCTTTAGAACAGAGGGAGGGGAAAGGAATGGCATGGCCTGGACATATGAGGAACAGTGTGGTTGGTCAAACAGGTATCCACACTTCCAACTCCGCCCCTGCAAACACCATATACACGTTTTTGGTTTAGTGTTTAGTTCCACATTGGTTGAAGAAAAAAAAAAAAAAGTAAACAACACATTTTCAGGAGCCTGTGATCAATACAAGCGTTCATAGTCCTGTTTAGGTGTTTGATTTTCAATAAAAAAGGAAGAGTGACTAACTGAAAAACTGTTGGCTAATGCTATCTAGCTCACTGTAATCTGAGAGGGACTTGTTTAACAGCAAAAATCAAATCAGTTCTTTTCTGGTCAGATTGCGTTAAGCCAAAACTCAGATTAAAGTCTAACTTGCGTAACAGAGCTTCAGACAGAGCAGAGCCTCCAGTTAGCATCTCACCCCCAGGGAATGTAAGCTAACTCTGGCCATGAATTCTGTGCACTGTGCCACATTGTGTTATGCGTTGTAACTTATCTGGACTTACCTTATGGATGTCTGGACTTACCTTATGAACCTCTGCTTCTAAATGACCAGTAGTGGAATGACTCTTCCAAATGTGTGTGCATTTTGACTCCAGTTATCACAAAACCAGTATATTTTGCCATTGAAAACCTGAACATAATATTTGATTTAAAACAAACCAAACCAGATTGTTGTAACCTCAGTATTTGCTTCTATCATGTTTCCTTTTGACACTCTGCACCGACTATATCAAAACATCAAGCAGAAAATCAACAGCCTCTTTTGTCAGACGCTTGACATCTGACTCCAATATCAGAGCCCAGAGAGGTTCAGAACAACCTTTGGCCTGGTACAAATAGAATAGAAAAAAAACCACAATACTTTCCACCCAGCACCACTCTACGCCTTTACAATTGTCAATTTGCAGCTTCGAACCCAAAATACATCGCTCGGAAATACATAATTATCTTAAATTGTTGTTTTTCTACATTTCCACCGCTGCTGCACTTGTCTCCCATTGTCCAGAATAGTGTTGTCGCGATACAAAAATTTCAAAGTTGATTTCAATCAGAGATCGACCGATATGGGTTTTTTTCATGGCCGATGCTGAGGCTTGTATGAACTTGTATGACTTAGATTATTTTATCCAAATTATGTAATTAAAATATACTAAAAACTCACCCACAGGCCATTTTTTTAACCACAAACCCATAGGAGAGCTGTGTAGTCATGTTTTGTGTAGGTATCTCTTTGTGTGCATTCTTTTGACAGCAGATCGGTCAAAACAAAATATCGTCATGTCCTGGAAATTTGAGGCCGATAGCTGGTACGCTAAAAAGTGCAAATATCGCCAAATATCATATTGGCCTATATTGGTCTCTAAGTTCAATAATAATAATAATTAAAATACTGTTTATTTAGACAATAGAATGTCATTTTCAACATTCAATTGTAGTACTTTCTTTTAAATTACCATACGGTTTTATATCTGTGTAATCCCTCATTCGTCCAGGTAGGTTCCATAGTGGCCGTATACTAGTCTATGTGGTCTTATACATGTTTTGATATAGCAAATAATCCTTCTAAAGCTGCTCAGGTAAGGTTAATTTCTGTCCTGTGAATGTGACTTTTTTAGTATGGATACCTGCTCAAATGAGTATCTATTTTGATACTAGTTTTAGTATCAATTAGCGTCTGCTTTTCGATTCTTTTGACAACCTACTTTCCACCCAGCACCACTCTACGCCTTTACAATTGTCAATCTGCAGCTTGAAACCCAAAATACATCTCTCGGAAATACATAATTGTCTCAAATTGTTGTTTTTTTTTCTACATTTCCACCGCTGCTGCACATGTCTCCCATTGTCCAGAAAGTAGCCATTTTCTCCCAGAAAGCTGATAGCATGGACCCCCCTCTTCCACTGGAGAGGATAAAATTGTGTTCGGGTAATTTCTCCCCACAGATAAGCATGAAATTGTTATCTGAATGTATTACTTTTGCTCGAGGAAAGAGATGATTGAAAATGTTACGACGACAATAGAGCGGTTGCTTTCGGGCCATGTAAAGCCAATAAACCCAGATTTGGAATACAATACAAAGGCGGAGACATGCTGTCAGTTGTTATCGTCGAAATTAATTCCAAAGGTGATTGTGATGTGGGAGGACAGGCGAAGGAAAGGCAGCACAATGAAGTGAGAGCAGCCAGAGGAAGTGATAAGAGAGGCATCAAAGAAGGAGTAAGCTCTGGACATGAGTGCTTCCTCAACACTTAAGAGTTCTATTCACACATGGTCAGCCACACCTCAAGAGTTCAAACTGTACAGTCATCACACTGCCTCTCCCTGGCCTACAGATATGGCTGCAACTTGCAATTTGTTTCTATTAGAATGATTTACTCCATATTGTAGACAGGTTAAAGGGGACACATTAAACTCAAATTTTCTAATCTTTTAACCGTGGTATAAAGAGCAAAACACACTGAATGTGCGTCACTGCTCTAAAAAGGCTTTAACAGCTGTCGAAGCACTTCAAATATGAGTTTTCCCTGGAGATTACTGATAAAATGAGACAGCAGTGAGGAGAGGAAAGGCACTGTTTTGTTTTTTTTTATTGTAAAATCTTTGGCATTATAAATGTGCACATTCTGGTATTTCCAAAGAATCAAATAAAAAAAGGCAAATGAATAACTAAGACTGGAACTCAAATTTAAAATCTTCCTGTAATGTCAACATAAAACTCTCACAAATAGACTTTAGTTTAGGCAAGTTATTTGTCAATAATTCATCCATCTTCTTCCGCTTATCTGGGGTTGGGTTGCGAGGACAGCAGTCTATGCAGGGACTCCGGGCACTTCCTCCAGCTCCTCCAGTGGGAACCCATGTGTTCCCAGGCCAGCCGAGAGACCTAATCCCTCCAGCGTGTCCTGGTCACTTCCCCGGGGCCTCCTCCCAGTGGGACATGCCTGAAACACCACCCCAAGGAGGCGTCCAGGAGCCATCCGGAACAGATGTCTGAGCTACCTCAATTGGCTGGAGGAGCAGTGGCTCTACTATGAGCTCCTCCTTTGCTACTGAGCTCCTCACCCTATCTCTAAGGAAGCGCCCAGTCACCCTGCGGAGGAAACTCTTTTCAACCACTTGATTCTGCTAACTAGATAGAACTACAATAATGTTACTAGTTATGGAGCAAAAACTACTCCTTCAGTAGTTTTTTCCGAGTTCACTCACTACTACACACACCTGGATACACACACTCATTCAGTGTTATTATGACTGCTGCTCTTCCTTTTAAATCCAAATAGAGACCTCTCCTCTGGATTCCCCTGACTTGATGATAGTGCGGAGTATTCAAACTGACAGGTCCACTTCTTAGGCCTTCCGGGGATCAGGATACTGTTACTAAGCCCTGCGCGGTCACAGCTCTGTCTGCAAGCAACCAAATCTGCACTAACACAAATTCAGTCATCCAGAGACAAACTGGAGGATTGGGCTTAAGCCTTTGACCCAGATGGCTTACAAACTTCCTCAGCTCAGAGAGTAGGGGGAGATGACAAACAGCAGGCAGGCAGCGGCTTGCTCAGTGTTTCAGGTACAGAAATGCCCATGCAAAAGTGCTGACAGGTTCGGTTGTACTCACCGCAGAGGTCAAAGTTGGAGTCTCGGGGTCTGCTTTCACTGTTTATGTAAGAACTGAACCAGCACTAAACCAGCGCTAACCCAGGACTAAGCTAAGCACAAAGCAGAACTAAACTAAAGCCTAACCCAGAGAATTGGGAGCATTTGGATCTATATCAAGAAATATAGAAAAAGAAAGAAAGCTTCAAAAGTAGGCAAACATGAAAAAATATATGTTCAAATAGGGCTGGGCGATATGGTGATCGAAATCGTGATCTGGTTCCAAAAAAATCCTGATATATATATTTTTTGGCATATGCCCCACCCCTATATTCAAAAACACACCAGGACTAAACCAGGTCTAAACCAGCACTACATCAGGTCTTATAGTAGCACTGAACCAGAGTTATAGTACGAATCTGGCTGAGCTTATCCCAGATCACTTTCTCTTAGCCAGATAGACTATCCAACCCAGATATGAGTGTTTTTGGATAAGCACGACTTCTTTGTGGAGCTGTAAGCACGTGGAAGTGGAGTCTCACTTATCAGCTTATTACGTAACATTGCAGAGACAGGTCTATTAAAAATCACAGATAAACCACAAGAGAGAGAACTAAAACAACACTTAACCAGACAGAACCAAAATGAAACCAGGCACAGACGAGATCTAGCAGTACAGCGGTTTAAAGCCTGAACTAAACTGTAGTAAACAGGTCTGCCAAGATTGTAAAGAAAAAAGTACTAACCCAGGCCTAAGCAAAGTCTCAAGCAGGACCAAGCTGGACCACGGAGTAAACAAGATGGGCCTCAGTATTTCAACTCTTTTGTATTCATGGGTTTCAACTTCCTGTTTACAGGCGCCATCTTGAGGACTTTTCATTCCAAAGATTTAATATCATACAGATATATTGTATAAGCAGCTCTTGAGGTTAAAATAAGTCTGTGGTGTACAGTCTGAATCTAATTATAGTGTTTTATTGTCTGATAATCAGGAAGTGGTTAGCATGCTATTTGTTGAAAGATCTTCTGAAAGATGTGAAACGCGCTTATAAAGTCATTGCGGTGAATAATTAGGATGCTCGGATTGCCTAAGGTAAGTGAGGCATATCTGTGGATCACTGCAAACCATTTCTAAGACAGTAGAAATCAGGCAACGGTGCAAATTTTTCATCACTCCGAAACCCATGCATAGGGCCCTGCTGAGCACAACGGCAGTGTTATCCCAGGACTCCCCTTTCCGCGGTGGGTTGATGAAAGAACCCCTCCCCCCCGCCCTCCCTCTGACAGGACACATAG
>KN470354.1:7850-73674 GCA_000787095.1 Periophthalmodon schlosseri | reverse complement strand
AGACAGGCTTGTAAGGGCCGTGGGCTTGTGTGGAAAACCCTCCTAATGGCACTGATACAGGATATAGTTTTTCTTGCCTAACAGACTATTTGTGGATCTGACATTTCAAAATACGACAGGGAAGTTTACAGAGGTGTGGACTCTGTATAGAAACTTTCATCAAGAGAGGAAATCCGTGACTGCAAATATATGTAGTGCGAGTGGAATTTTGACATTTGGAGGAGAGGTAAAAGGGATATAGGAGCTGGATTTATAAGGCTTGAGCGAAAGTTTCAATATGAGGCATCAGTGGTTAGAGTTTCTGCCCACCAACCCAAAGGTCAACAGTTTGATCCCCGTTCCAACCAACGCGTACTGTTGCTGTATCAGTGCACTAGACCCCAGGTATCGTTCAAGCACTGGTCTGGTAAACATTTCTTATTTTATTTTAAGCACCCAGTCCTATGAGTGTGGAAGTGGTTTAGGACCAGTGGCGCAGATTGGAAGCTTGTTTCTGTCACTAAACCCCAGGGCATCTACAGTAACAAAATCGTTTACCACCAATTGTGGGGAATGAGTAATGACAAAAGTGCTTTGGAAGGCTTGAAAGGCATTAAAATAGAACATTCCATTAGCTCCAATGCAATTTCAGTGACCACACTTGAGTGACACCAGAGCCTCATTATAAAACATTACCACTGTAGCACTATTTTAAGTAGATTATCAACGTTAGAAAATAAACATTTCTTAAATCTTATGTTATGCTGGACAATAATGCCCCAAAAATATAGCAGGCCACAACAGTTTGACAATGACATTTTGGTATTATGCCATCAAGTATTTCAAATCCTGCATGAATTGCGAAACTCGAGCTGGATGCTGTATATTGACTGTTACTGCTCGTTTCCAAATGTAACAAAGCCATAAAACAACAACCATTTATCTGAGCTGTCTGTTTTTATTTTGCAGTCCTGTTAAAATGAACGGGATAGAATGTTTTTACCACTACCACGCTGTGTCCAGCTACACTAAACACGTCACTCTTGGAAGGGTCTATTGTAAACTGACTTTTTGAGCTGCTTCTTTCCATGTTAAAATGTTGTTTTCAGATCAAATCCATGACTGGAGCTGTGTTTTGAGTCTTTCTACCTGCCGGGCCAATTCTTTCTTAGTATACACAGCATTTTTGAAAGACCAAAGTACCCAAAGTCACTGCACAATATACACATTAACACAAGCAAGGTTTCTGACCCAAGAACACAACACAAGTGTAAACGTACAAGAGCAAGGGGTCAAATCAGCAAACTTCTGATTACAGGGCATCCACTCTACCACCTGAGCCACTGTTGCCCCATGATGATTTTTTTTCCTCTACATTCTTCTCGACATCAACCTTTTTCACCAGACAGACTAGATCAACTGGCTCAAATCTGTCCACCTTAAGTTCACTATTTTTGACCCATATATTTTCTTTGATGCTTTTAATTCACCCGAGCATGACGTCTACTGCCTGAGCACTGCCTTCTATAATGATTAACTGTTCATTCATCCAAGCGTATCCATCAAGCCACCACCAGCACTGCAACCGCTTTCCCATAGTCCACATATATACACACAGCCACATCTGACCTGCATTACCGACTGTGCTCTGATCCCACGTCAACCCTTGTTTGTTTCACCATTTTAAGAGCTCCATATCGTAATTCCGAATTAAAACCGAGAGTTAAGAAGCATGGAAACCGCTTACAATAACACTGGCAAGAAGTAGAATTCCAGCTGCTTACACTGGGAATACACTTTCACCTATATAAAACCACCGTGTTTGTTCTCCAGTCCAAAACGCTTGCGTCTTAAAAATAGGTTTCCCAGATATTTGCCGAAGTTTGCACGGCAGCCATTACTCCATTTGGCACGAAAATAAATAATATCCCTCAAGGTTTGTCAGAAGGGAGCCATATTGTAAGAGAATATATAGATTTATGTAGTGGTCACGCATGGGTTGAGAAGACGTTTTGGCAGTGGCGTTCTGTGCAATAAAATATGGCTTGCTTGGATGTGCTGTGCTTTGAACAATTTGGTAGTAAGTGTATTTTTATTACCGGTATGTAAACGCATCGTAACAGGGTATAAAAATGACTGCTTTTTGTTTCATAGTTCGTTATGGTCTAAAGATGTTCTCTGGCTCTATACATGGATGAAAGGGAATATTTGGTTTGAGTAAAAGTAATGTTTTGAATATCAATTACTGCACAGAACAAAATGTCTTCTTCAGAATCTTTCATTTACTATAGAACATATACGTTTTTAACAATATCCAAACTGAAAAAAAATATTATTATCATGGCGTTCACATCACGGTAATAATAATAATAATGCATTTTATTTATAAGCGCCTTTCAAAACACCCAAGGACACTGAACAAGATAAAATAAGATAAAAAACATATAAATACAATAAAAACGGTACAATATGTACTGAGATATTGAGGGGGAATTTGTAAGGCAAGTTTATTTGTATAGCACAATTCGTACACAGAGTAATTTAAAGTGCTTAACGGAATAAGAAAGACCTTAAGATCACAATACAAACAAATCAAAACATAAGAAGCTTGTCTCACATCTTCAGAAAGACTGTTCCAGGTTTTAGCTGCATAAATTGAAACGCTGATTCTCCATGTTTAGTCCTGACTCCGGGCACCAGCAGGAGGCCGGTTCCTGAGGTCCTCAGAGTGTGAGATGGTTCATATGGCACTAACAGGTCGGAGATGTACTTTGGTGCTAGGCCATGGTTTCGCTTAGTTTTAATTTTGTGGACATTGTGCACTACTGCCACAAACATGGTGGATTTCTACGTTTTTTGGAGTTCCTACCCAAGTTCTATTGCCTTAATTTCTGCATGATTAGCATTTAGTCATTACTGTCATATTCCCGCACTGCACTCTCTGCAAACATAAGCGATTGCTAAAACACGCATCACTTCAAATGCAACTTCGAGAGGGTAAATGAGAAGGGGAAACAACTATAATAAAGCTCTTAAAAGTCAATTTTGCATAATAGATCTTTAAACTTATCTGTCTCCATGGAGACAGGAGATAGGCCAAGTCACACGGGTTGGATCTATGAAAAAGTGACCCCGCTCACAGTAAGAATACATGTTTTGCAGGCATTTTTGAACAGTAAAAACCCCTGTTGTAAAATAAATACTAGACAGTTGTGTTAGATGAATATTGCAATTTAAAATGTCCAAATTACAACTATATAGCAGACACAAGCACAGTAGGTCTTCTTTAAGTGTGAACATGTCTTAGCCTAAAACAATCATACATATAGTTACTGCAGATAAATATTTAGTATCAGTTATTTTTACATCCATATACCATAAGTGAATAAATATACCCACTGCTGCCATGTGTTGTTTGTGATAAGGAGATTTGAGTTTACAAGACACAATACTCTGAGTGAGGACCAATCTTTTGTACAGACTGTGCAGATGGATTTGGAGCAAAATGCCTTTCTGCTGGTTGTTGCTAAGGCCCTGTTATGTCATAACTGTGTCTGCGGGGCGCATAATACTCAGGTCTGTGCCAGCTTCACCTCAGATCAACCTTTTGGGCTGAAATGATCCAAATGAGTCTATTGAAGAATGAATTTTAAAAACACAGAGGAACAATTATGAATCGCAACCAGATCAGGCAGTTGTTTCAAGCATTATGAAGGTCAGTTTTTGATAACTAGGACTGGATGATATTGTCAAAAGTAGGTTTCTCTAGTTTGTAAAATTTGTGTTGAGGTAAAATAAAAAGGTTACAACAACAACAACAACAACAATAATAATAATAATAATAATAATAAATGTTTTGGTTGAGATCCAAAGATAACAAAGCGAATGGACAGTAAAATATGTTTAAAAAAAAAAAAAATTAAATCCTGAATTTGGAAGATTGGGCTGCAAATTTCAGTTATTTATTTATTTATTTTTTCAGATTTTTAAATTAGTTCTTCTTGTAAACAATATCTGATCTTAGGGCTGAGTGATATGACAAAAATTATATAACCAGCAAATACGTCTTTTCAAAAATACAAAAATATTCAAATTCCTTCCTCAAAAGCGCTCCAAGCCACATGCTTTTACTGACAAAGGATTAGCTGTAGACCTCTCCACTAAAAGCACCCCCTGGTCATTGACAGTTTGAAATGCATTTACTTGGATATATACTCTTTACTATAGACTCCCCGCAGACTCTTGCTCTGACCCAGTTCACCTTAGCCGTGTCTTAATCTGCTAATCTCCAGTGCAGCGGGCTTGTCTGTGATCGTTGGCTGCTCGGCACGTTGCATAGTTTCACCCTGTTGGCACACACTGCGTTTGGGGGGCACCGGACGGCTGCTTTGTGGGATTATCTCGGAATATCCTTGTCTCCTCCAAATATTTGACCGCTGTTGGCTAATACGCGGTCCGCACTGGTTGGATAGCAGGGCAGCAGACATGGCCTTGTAAGGGAAAGAACTCAGATGATATAAAGAGGTGGTATAAAGATGACTGGAGAGATTGGAAACCGGCAAAACTGCTAGCAAATCACAGGCTAATGCTAAAAGCTAATGTCAACAGGAAGCTAAAATGAAAGGCTAGCTTTAATGAAATGCAATACAAGAGTCGTTATCCACTGAACTAAACACATTTCAGTGGCATGTGGACCATGGAAATAGTTAAACCTGTTTCACACTGCCTTTTATCATAATATTTCAAATTTGGTACACTCTTGCCTTACAGTGAAAAGGTCCCAGGTTCGATTCCCATACTGAGTGGGGTCTTAGTATTCTGGATCCCTAAGCAAACTGAAGCATGGACGTTAAGATAACCCTCAAGCTAGGTAGGCTACTCCTGATCCAAGAGCCTAGTTGAGCAGCATTGGTTGAAGAATTAGTGATGTGACATTCATGAACAAGTCGGCTCTTTTGAACGGTTCCTTAACGTGAACGGTTGTATCCGGTTCTCATTTTTTAAAAGAACTGAATCTTTTTCTTTCAAATTTTTTATGCATTTTTACACTGATTAACACTGAACCGACACAAGGATCAGCACCGAAGCAGAGCAGGTGACACGAGTGAGAGCTTTGTGAACAAAAAACATAGTTGACATCGTAATAACAGTTAGTTTAAAAAGTATTATTATTGTTGTGCAAAGTTTTATTTAGATTATACATAATTTGAAAGAGTAAACCCACTCCCACTCTCAATCATAAATCTGAGTCTGACTCAGTGATTAGTTTGTTCTTAAAATGAGTTCTCACATTGACTTCTGTCCGATAAATAAATATAACAAGAGTCAGTCTTTTGAACGTCTCTTTGAAATGAACAGATCCAAATGATTCGGATTCCATAAAAGAGCCAAAAGTCCCATCACTATGAAGAATGGATCAAACGGAGGATGATTTTTTTACAATGGGCTCAATATTGTAAACCATAATTTCATATCGGAATTTCAGATCAACTGAAAAAAATAGTGGTTTATTTCATTAATGTAAAGTTGATTATTCAATATAAAAGAGGTAATATGTCTTGGATCAGACTTGCAGCATATACATAATAATTCTACCATTAATAATAGTCTTGAGCTGTCAGATTGGCGTCTCTGGGGTCTTGAGTACCCAGCAGCGCTCCGTGTAAAGAGCTGATGTCAGCGAGCAGTGACAGCGACAGAGCTGATGGTGCACATTTATCCATATGTTTATCAGTACATCTGCATACACATTTTCACTGACAAAGGTCTAAAAACACAAGGAGGCTGTCAAAAGCGTATGGGAATTTAGGCCACATTATGACCCTAGTTTTTCTGCCACTAGTGCAAAATCTTCATTACATTGTACTAGTTTCATTCTTACGTTCTTATGTATAAAGATGGGTGTTGTTGGTTTCCAGGTCTAGGTATCCATGGGTTTCAGAATGATAAAAAACAAAACAAAACAAAATAGGACCATTTCAATAGCAATTAAAATTTTTTAACTAAATATTATTTGCTTATAAACAGGAAGGTGAAACCCAGCTATCGTTCTTTTTCAGTTTATGCTCCTCTTGATCTGAGGGTTGAGTATTCAGACAGGTGTTTGACATGTAAAACATGCACTACATAACTTCTCCATTACTATCATCAGGATATAACCCTATACCCTGCTTTACTATCTTTAACCAAACACACCTCTGTGTCACTAGATATATGAAATGCATACTTCAAATCAGACTACTCCCAAGGAATCCCATTGATTCCCATCCCTGTATAGAATGTACACTTGACAGAAAAATATTTTCTCTAAGACAAATCTTCAAACATTCTAGAATGATTAATTGCGTAGGTTTCGCAATGCTCTCATTTGGTCTGGTGTTGGAATGTAGTTGGATGAGGTTAGCTAGCATTTTTGCAGTTTGTTTTTCCCTCCTGTTGATGTTCCTCCTCTTTTTAGGACTTTTGAACTCACTGGCCTTGTGTTCTGTCGCCCGTCCATTCAGAGTCTCCTCCTCTGAATTTGGTGTAGGTGAATTAGTAACTGAAGACGATACCTTTGGAGGTTCCTCATTAGCCTCAGTTGCTGTGCTGTCAGACTGTAGTTGGTTATCAGGAGTTTTGGGCTCAGATGTCTGGACACTGACCTCCTCACTGGATAAGATTTGCTGTAGGTGTCTGAGTGACTGAAGGACAATCAAGAACCTTATATCAAAGAACCTAATAGTCATTTAAGCAGGTATCAATACTAAAAAAGTCACTTTCACAGCACAAAAATGAACCTTTCCTGAATAGCTTTAGAATGATCTTGAGCTTATCAGAGCAAGTATAAGACCATATAGACAGTACACGCCCATGGACCACTATGGAACCTACCTGGACGACTGAGGTATTACAGATATAACACCACATATTGTCACCATTGTGGTATTGGAATCGATATTGAGTATCAAGTCTATTCCTTAGTATCGAAATTGAGTCTGAAAAGTTTGTATCATGACAACAATATTATGAACATATGTAAATTTTCAGTTATTCTCCATAAATCTTTATAGATGTTTTGTTCTAAATCCTCCCTTTATGCAGACACAGCTCTACATTCTTGAGATGGTTGTGTCTGTGCTGTGGTGATGAGCCAATTAGCCAACCAAGCAGCAGACAGATGATCCTGTTATCTTCCATATCTGTGAGCCGCTACTGGCCAAGCGCCGGCCTGGGTCATGTTTCCCCACCGCATACATGCACCTGGAAATGTCATTTACAATCTGACAACCCAGTCCCTGCCTGCACACAGAACCAGAAGGCTGAGTAAAACATCAACATTAGCAATGGTTACGAGTGCAGTTACTTTAAAGTAGTATTTGTCAAGTAGTCGTGTGTTCCCTCATTGGTCCAGTATGGTGTTAAAACTATGTGTATACCTAAGTGTCAACTAGAAAATGAACAATAATCAAAATTATGACTTGAGTAAGAGTGAAAAGTATTGAATGCAACATCTCATTTAGAACATTCTGGAATTTTCACATAATAGACCACAAAAAGATGAAAAAAGTAAACCAAAAAACTTGAAACTATATATCAAATAAAAGCTTTTGTTGCGCTTTATCAGTATCTTCCAATATTGACTTAACGCTCCCTTTTTCAATTTCTGTTAAGAATGTAAGTAGTGATTTTACAATTAAAAATGCAGTTTTATTAATGTATGTGCCATCATTTCGGGGTAAAATGACTCTTGAGAAAATTTTCTTGAAAAAGTGACTCAAACTTACCTAAGAGAGAACATGTAAACCATACCCCTGGCAGTGACTGATTGCTGCTCACCACAGCTCTGCTTCTCAGCGGGGTAACATAGCCTGTTATATCCTATGGGCTGTGTCCAAATGTCCATCCTAGCCCCTAACCTCTCACTCACTACATAGTCCTGCACTCTTCAGCAGACTCTAGTGCAGTCAGTCAGAGTGTGATTTGGACACTCAGCTCACTACTTTGCCGCGGGTCACGCAATACTGGCGTCTGGGTGAAAAAAGTTTACTAAACTCCAAAATAAATTGATTTCTATAAAGAATATTGATCAAATCCAATTGACATTCAAGTATTTATGGACAATCAATTCAAGTTTTAGCTAACATGGATCTCATTTGAAATTACAAAACAGACTAGATTATTCATCTTTTTGGGAAACATTTAACAACTCAAGCTAAGGTAAGCAGCTAACGCTAGCAACATTACACAGCAACGATTTATTTAAGAGTGGTTTATTCATAATCAGTAATGGTGCTTCAGTCTACTTTCATTCGTAGAGTCGTGCTGTGTCCTAATAAAGACCACTGTCTGATATTGTTTTTCCATTACATTTTTACCTTTTTAGCTTAGCGAGCTTATTTTTCACCTAGACACCAGAGTCACATAACCGAAGAGAAAGTGGTGAGCTGAGTATTGAAGTCACTCTGAATGAGTGCACACTAAGGAGTGTTTGACTATGGAGTGAATTCACACATATGTACATTGTGATCTAAACTGACCAGTCTAGTGACCTTCACAGGTCCGTACTTTGCAAGGTGCATTGTGGGAAATTTTGAGCACACTAACTTTTCACCTACTGGACTTTTGGATACATCCACGGCATCATCAATAGAAGTAAAGGCTAGGGTAGTTGTAGTACAGTCGTAGTAGGCTAGTAGAAGACGTAAGAGGAGGAAGGCACTGTATTTAGGTTTAAACTGTTTGCCTGAAAGCATGTGGGATTAGGTTACTTTTGTCCAACGGAGTCTTTGAAATTTTAGCAAGTGCTTAATTGGGCAGATTTATAACCACAATACAGCAGTCTTTCTTGTTACTACAGTATCAAGTGTCAAGTACATGCCTCTGGGTAATACAGGAGTTTGAGGAAACACTTTGAAACTATAAATGGTTGCAAACAATAGCAGCAAAAATAAATGTACCAACTTTGATTTTTATTTCTAGATACTTGTAGAACTATTGATCCTTCCACTATTGCTGCAGTTACTACAAGACAAATAGCAACAGTCAATCAATATTACTATTACTACCACTACTACTACTACTATCACCACCACCGCTGCTACTGTATTGAATTGCAGTAGTCCAGATGCGAGGTGACAAGGCTGTGAACAAGGACAGCAGTGGACTGTGGAGTAAGGGAAGGGCGTAGGCAGTGGATGTTGCGGAGGTGAAAATAGGCGGCGTGAGTGAAGGTGTTGACATGAGAAGTGAAGGAGAGAGTGCTGTCAAGGATGACAACCAGACTCTTAACCTGAGGAGAGGGAGAGATGGAGGAGCTATCAATAGAAATGGAGAAAAGATTGATCTTGTTTAGGCTGGATTTGGTGCCTACAAGGAGAAGTTCAGTTTTATTGCTGTTGAGTTTGAGGGAATATGAGGTGAACCGGGATTTAACTTCATGAAAACAGTTGATAAGGGAGGAGGGTGGGAGTGGATATGGTGTTTCCGGAAAATGTGACCAAAGGGGAGGAGGTAGAGGATGAACAGCAGGGGGCCGAGGACAGAACCCTGGGGAACACCGGTGGTGATGGAGACTGGATGAGAGGTGAAAGATTTTAGTTGAATGAACTGGGTGCAGTTGGAAAGATAGGCGTGAAACCAGGATAGGGCCATGCCAATGATGCCAATAGAAGAGAGTCGGTCAAGATGGAATGAGAGATGGTGTCAAAGGTCGCACTTAGGTCAAGCAGGAGGAGGATGGATAATGAACCAGAGTCTGCAGAGAGGAGATCGTTAGTGATTTTGAGAAGGGCAGTTTCAGTGCTATGGAGGGGACGGAGACCAGACTGGAAATGTTTATACAGGTTATTGGAGGACAGAAAAGAATGGAGTTGAGCGGAAACATTTTTTTTTCAAGGATTTTGGAGATGAATGGAAGGTTAAAGATGGGGCAGGAGTTATTGAGGTCAGTGGGATCTGAATCAGGTTTCTTGAAAAAGGGAGCGACAGCGGCATGTGAGGGGTGAAGGAACAGTTCCTGAGGTAAGGGAGGCATGGATTATATAGGTGATGAGAGCCAGAGATGGAAGGGTAGCTCTGACAAGGGCTGTGGAGAGTGGGTCAAGTTGACATAAGGGAGAGATTTGATTGACAGAAGGCAGGGTAAATGATGAAAATGGGGTGGAAGTGACAGGAGATGTACAGGCCGATGGAGTCAGAGCAGAGGAGGGGGTTAGCTGTTGGTGAATAAGCTGGATTTTTGTGGTAAAAATGAGGCCAATGTGTTGCAGAAATCAGACGAATAGAGATGAGATAGGAGAGAGTCAGGAGGTTTAGTGATGTAAGTGATGAGAGGGCTTTGGAATTTCCCTTGTTTGAGCTGATTAAACCGGAGAATAAGTGAATTTGGCTTTGGAGATGCTGTCTTTGTAGTGGAGAGTGTGGTTTGTGTACACGTATTTCTGAATTGTCAGTTAGGTTTTCTTGTAGAGTCTTTCAAGTTTGGCGGCCTTTTGCTTCTAAATGCAGGAGTGAACCAGGGTGCGGAGTGACACAGATCTGGTTTTGAGTGGAGTATTGAGAATGTTTTGGAGATGGGTGTTGTAATGAGAGACCAAATCTGGAGCTCCAAAAGTGTCAGGACTGCGTAAGTTTCTGATCTGAGAGGATAAAGTGTCCAAGTCAATGTCCTTAATTTTGCAGATGGTTATGGTGTGAGAAGGGTTGGATTTGGAGTGAGGCAGATTGATATTAAATGTAAATAGCATGTGGTCAGAGAAAGGGATATAGTTTGCTTTACAGTCTGTGAGTGACACACCTGAGCAGCAGATAAGGTCCAAAATATGTTCTTTTGAGTGAGTGGGGAAACAAACTGCTGAAAACCAAAACTGTCCAAACTGGATGTGAAATCTTTGGTAATTAATATGACATACAATGAAAGTGTGGAAACATGTCAAAAAAGCTGCAAAGTCAGTTATAAAATACTTATTTGGTTTTGGTGGTCAGTAGATAGTGGCAACAACAGTGGCATGAGGATGCGAGAAGTCCAACTTACGGTCTGCTAGAAGATCCTGGATGAGATGGCCTTTTTTGGTCAGAGAGCAGATGTTGATAAGACCAAAGCTGGCCATAGGGCTGGGTATCATTTGATTTTCTTCAATGCCGGTACCTTAACAATATCTGCTTTTCGAACATAGTACTTGGCTATATGATGTTCAGTTATAACTCAAAACAAATGCACATGCAAATGAACCAGAGTGCACAGCTGATCCTCTCATGGACTCACACATCCTTAAGTTTTACTTTTGTTTTCACTGCATATGGCACTTTATATCAAAAGCAGTGCTGCGGAGCACATATTCTTTGTTTTGATAAATAACTTTTACTACACGGTTACCTAGATGGAGGAGGATTATGGTGTAGTTTACACAGACTAGTTTGGTTGCATCTTTACGGACATGCGCTCCACAATGGCCATATTTACTACACCACATTTATTTGGGAATTACGCTCTTAGCGAGACTGAGCAGGAGGAGGATTTTGGCAGAGTTTTGGTCCATATTATCGGTTTGGCTTCAACTGCAGACTGTGACTGGATGTGGATTTATTATTAGGCAGAAGACATTGACTTGGAGACAGTGTAAAGACCCCACACTGGAGACATGATTTGTTTTTGGGTGGACTGCACTCTGGACACGCTGATTCTTCATCTTTTCTTTGACCAATCAGATTCAGATAATCACCATGACGTTCTTTGTTTTCCGATCTCTTTCAACGAGAGCCATCCCAGATTGATAACGTGTGGAACTCAATTCAGAGTGACACACATATCAGTCTGACATGAGCCAGGTTACAATTTCAGTGCATGAGCGGTAAAAATACTAAAAATGTACAGTGGAGTGGCCGCAGCCAGAAACGCTCCAACATATACAAAAACTAGAAGTGAGTGATTTGGGAGCATCCTTCTTGATGAACAATTTATGTCTACTATTAATCATGCAACATTGTTTTCAGTTTTCATTGCAACAGGTAGAGCATCCAACCTTCAAAATTATAACACAATAATTAAACAATAGTGACAAATACAAGTGTTACATTGGTAGTCTCCTTATATCCTATAGGCACCAGCATGGATCAAACCAATAACCAAGTAGTGACCTTGATAGTAGAGTACACTTCAAACATAATGTCTACTTAACTAGTGCACTCTCTCAATACCCCTCCGCACTCCAAAACCAAACCCTAAGCACCTTGCAGTTTTTTTTAATATCCTACAGGCACCAACATGGACCAAACCGAAGTAGTGAACTTGCTAATGCACTTCAGACATAGTACCTAGTCTACTAATGCACTCCCGTCATACCCCTTCACACTCTAACACCATTGCCATAGCAACAGCACGCTCACCTTGAACTGCAGTAATTCTTATTTGGGCATGCAGGGAACCCTAAGGACCTTGGTAATCTCCTTACATCACATAGGCACCGGCATGGACCAAACCAAAAAGTATTGATTTCGATAGTACACTTCAGACATAGTGTCTACTTAACTAGTGCACTCCCTCAAGACCCCACTCCAAAACTCCAAAACCATTACCATAGAAACACCACACTCATCCAGAAAGACAGTAATAGATTGCGTTCCCGTGACATTGCAACATTGTAGAATCCCTATAGTTTAAAATTGAGCTGGAGGACAGGTAAGAATTGTACGGTGGAATTTGCTGTCAGATTGCAGATTTTTCACCTGGTTTATGGTTAATATCTGTCATCTGTCCACATAAAACAAAAACTGGCACAAAGTTCAACATCTTCTCTGTCAGCATAAAATAAGTGATTTTTTTTTTCTCAATAGCTTTACAAAATGGTGCCATTATTCAACCCCAAAGTAATTGTTGTCGGTTGAAAGCACTTTATGCCATACGATTTTTATGGCAAGATGTGGGAGTCAATCTCAGACAAATAATAATCAGGTCCAAAATGTGTGCATCATAAGTTTGGATATTTCTCATTTTCTCAAAAACAGTGAATTTAGCAAAATTATGACATCATCAAATAGAACATGAACACAACCTATTCTTATTTGGGTGTGCAGTGAACCCTTAGGACTTTGATAGTCTCCTTATATCCTATAGGCATGGACTATATAGCATGGACCAAACCGAAGTAGTGAACTTGATAGTGCACTTCAGACGTAGGGGCAAATGACATCGCCTGGAGCCACTTGTGCTGAATGAATGGCCCCTTTTTTAGGATCACAGGCTGAACTTGTCCCCCGGGATGTGGAATTTCAGAGGGTTTTCCCCCCTTTTCCAAACACTCACAGACGGCTACGCTTTAAAGCTAAAAACAAGGTAATGTTGGACTTCCTACGCACTCACGGCCAGGCAAAACACAGAACTCGGGATTTTCAAATACAGACAGTGTAAAGAAAGACTAAACCAGGATTTAAGCAGGTCTGGATTTTAAGACTAGACCAGGTCTAAGATAGGGGTACACATCAAGTCTAAATTAAATCTACGTCAGGTCAAAACCAACTGTAAACCATGACTACAATCAGACTGAACCAGATCTGAACTAGGACTAGACCAGGATTAACCCGGAACCACTACATAAAGTTTTACTAAAATCAGGACTAAACCAAAATGAAATCAAGACAATCTGGTGTAGATTAGGACTTAAGCAGGACTAACCCAGCTCTAATTAATTACAACCTGCCTGAACCAGGTCTAAACTAGGACTAAACCAGGACTTAGATAGGACTACTACATCAAGTTTAAATTAAATCAGGAGTACACTAGCTCGAAAGCAAGACTCAGATAAAGACTAGGAATAAACCAGGAACAAACCAGGAATAAACCTAATCTAAACCAGGACTTAAACCAGACTAAACCAGGTTTAAACTGTCTTCACACATAAACCACATCAAAATGTGGACTTAATTGGAACTTAATGGAACTTGGACTGGACAAGAACAGGACTAAACCCAAACAAAACTGAGCTCACACCAGGACCAAACCAGGACTATAGTGTGAATGCAAACTGAATGAATAAATAACGGTAAACCAGAACTGAACCGAACTAGGACTTCACCAGGTCTAAAACCAACACTAAACCAGATCTAAAATATGACTACACCAGGTCATCATTGCCATCTTAAAGGTGCACTATGTAACTTTTCTGGGGGAGGACTTTACTGTTGCAATATGGCATTACGAAGAGGCAACATTGCTCATAGTAAGTGTGTATGTTTTTCAGGCAGTTTTGGAGCAAGAAAAACAATCATAATGAAAAATGGATAGGTATAATGGCATGCTGCGTAACATTTCAGACACAGTAATAATTTCTCCAAGCAGGTGACGTGCCCCCCACCAGCAATGTTAGTGCACTAAGTATACAACATGATACATCAACATGATACATCACATTATTAAAAGTTACAAATCTGCACTCGGTATTATTGCTTACATTGTAACGAGCTATGAATGAAACGACCTCATTCATACCACTCCTTCACCACAACTTAAGTTAACTCTCCCCAAAGCGCGCAGACAGTGCCACTTACCGTTTTGCTCCTTTATCGACGCCGTTAGCTGGAATTTGCTGACATGACTCGACTCCGCTCTGGACCCGTAGTGTTGGAGTAGAAGGCATGTAACGAGGAGACCCAATGGAAGGATCATTTGGATGGAGTGGTGGACGTGGTAGTGGTGGGCGAACACGAAGCGCTTATACACGGGAGAGTATAGAGTATAGCCAGTATATCACCAGACGCGCGAACACCAGTGCGTATTTGGGCACATTTGGAGAGGGTAGACGCAGAGTAGAATCCACATAATCCTGTTCCTCAATGCGTTTCCAGATTGCCAAAAGTTGTAATGTATTCACGGCTGGCGCTGCGTAAAGCGTGTGCCCACCTGTCGCGAAAAAGTTGGATAAAAGTGACCCAAAGTTGCACCGAATGGTTCCTTGTGGCGAGTATTCATCTGATAAATGTTAGTTACGCACGCTTGCAAGTTGATTCAGTTCAAATAGATCCCAGGAGAGAAGCGTTTACGAAAGGAGCAATTTGATCCAGAACTTTAGCCGAGCGCGCCTTGTGCAGTCTGCGGGGGTGTGCGCTCGCAGCTCTGGGGAGAGAGACGTGGAGTGTGCCGGGGTTGGCCCTTCAGGAAACTGCCAAACAGTCGGTACAACAGGTGCTATACATAAAGTACGCGATCCCGGCCCAGGAAACTCCCCGAGACGTTAGCCATTGCGCTGGTGCTGCCTCGGCCAATCAGAGCGCGGAGAAGTCGATGCCCATTCAAACTTTGGAGTAACGGGGATAACGCAGATTCAGCATTTTTTTTTCTTCTACAACACTAAATATAAACTATAGAAAAGAAAGCATTCAACAATTAAACCCAAAATTAAACAAAAAGAGCAACTAAATATGTGGTATTAAACGGTCTTATAATATTTAACATAACACGTGCGCTTTTCCTTCGCACACAAAAATAAATATATAACAAAATAAACAGGTAGAAGGCAGAATAAAGGATAAACAATGATATTAGCTATGGTGCTGAAGAGATCAAAAAGTGCTGTCTCTGGCAATATGAAGAGTGATTGAAAAATGCATGGAATTTTAAAGAAATTTGCACATGAAATTGCTATAGCCTAGAGCAGTATCTATTTATTGTCCTAAATGAAGTCGTCACGATACACTTCAATACTAATTCTGTAATAATATATCTTTTTCATTTGTTTTTAAATAGACAATAGAGAGTCATTATCCACACAATTATAGTTGTTTATTTAATGGTACCATTGCCTCTTATTAGTTCTGATATACACCATACCAAAACTATTGGAATGCCCACTTTTTGTACAATTTTTGTTGTTGTGTCAGTGGCATAAAGTTGTTTCAATATTATCATTTATCGTCTACATTTTCTTCTTATCATGACAGGCCTAGTTACAATATTAGCTTTAGTATTGATACTTTGTATTGCTTTTTTGACAACCTAAATGGTAAAATAACCATGCAGTGTACGATATCCATAAAAGTTTACTGTGGAAACAAGTTACATATGCTGGGAAAATCTGTGTATTCATTCAAAGCATGCACTTGCGACTGAAGTGTAATTGGGTAAGCAGTGAGAACGCCTTAGCACCTGCACATGCCTTTAACACATTACAAACACATGTTACTGCCAAAGCCACTGCAGTGGCCCACATTACAACAAACATCAGAGAGACCATCTACAGGAGGTATAATACAAACTAATGAGAGCGGAAATGGTGCCCTGTGCATGACTCCTCCATGACTAGATACTGCACAGGTGAAGTGAGACTATATCAGGATATTTATTTTTTTGTTCATATTAAAAAAATGAGCTCTGAGAATCTAATGTTCAGTCTGGAGAAGAAATGGATTATAGACTCAATATATTTCATGTCCCAAAATGCACTTTTCTGTAAAAATTGTGCCCCCATTTTCGAATCAGAACTCTGGATTTTAAACAATCTACATAATTGATTGATTGATGATTTTTTTTTTTTTTCTTTTCTTTTTTTTTTTTACAAGGGAAATACAGAATATCCACTTACAACTCAACCTATTACAACTACAGGTATTATTACAGCTATTTAATATTGATACTGATACTGTAATTTTCTAGAACAAAACATTTTTAAACCATTTAGAAACTCAAGTATGACCACATACATAGAAACTGCTAGAGATATTACTACTACTACTCCTCCAATAACCTGTATGAACATTTCCAGTCTGGCTTCCGTCCCGTCCATAGCACTGAAACTGCCCTTCTCAAAATCACTAACGATCTCCTTTCTGCTGTCTTTGGTTTGTTATCCATCCTCCTCCTGCTTGACCTAAGTGCATCCTTTGACACCATCTCTCTCATTCCATCCTTCTTGACAGACTCTCTTCTATTGGCATCGCTGGCACAGCTCTCTCCTGGTTTCACTTCTATCTCTCCAACCTCACCCATTTCATTCAACTCAAATTTTTCACCTCTTATCCAGTTTCCATCACCACCGGTGTTCCCCAAGGTTCTGTCCTTGGCCCCCTGCTGTTCATCCTCTAGCCCCTCCCTCCTGATCTCCGCAACACCGAGTCACTCCCACACTTCAAATCCAAACACAAAATGCATCTGTTGAGACTGGCCTAATTCACTCCACCACACCAACTGTATGATTTTAACTGTATGTTTTTACTGTATGTTTAACTTTGTCCTATAATAATGCTCTTGTTTTAGACTACTACTACTCCTACTAATACTATTATTACTATACTTATTACATGACTTGCATTGCATTGTTGGTAGAGACTGTTGCCTATTAACCTTATGTTTACAGGTTTAATTGTGACAAAGCATTATAGAATGACACTGTGTCCTTGAGCAAAACACGTCACCCATCTTGACAAGTCTAAACAAGGTACATTTATAAGTACATAATCGGAAATATTGTAGTTGTAATCTTGCACAAATTGACTGCTCTGATGACATGAACAAGGGTCTCTGTATGTTCCACAGTTGGCACCCCCCTCACCCCTCTCACTGTACACCAAGCTTCCTACCGCTCAGACACAACAGCTCACAGCTCATCTGGACACATATTGAACCCATCGAGGGAGACCCATGATGCAATGCAGCAGTCATCCACCCCCCTGGTCTCACCTTCCCCCCAGTACCACCTCAAAGGATCTCCAGAACGCCATCTCTGGAGGTATGAAGAGAGACGCTGTGGTTTTAATCAGACTGGGCTCATGTGGGAGAGAGAAGACCCTGTGGCTGTGGAGGTTTACATAGAGAGGTCATATATGCGTACAGTGCAGGTATGTATGTGGTTATGGTGTACCAGGAGGGGAGCCAAGGTATGCCACAAGAGGGTATGGGCTGAATGATGACAAATTTGGATGGTTGCTATTGCGATTACCAATTTTAAACAAAATGTTATATGTTTTGAATGGAAAATAGTTCTCAAAACATATTACACACCTAAACTTCCATATCCATGAAAATATGGATATGGGAGTAAAATTTTGCAATTATGGAAAATACATTGCAATTTCTGCATTTTTTGAGTTGCAATCATATTATTTTCCATATTTTTCATACTGTTTATGAAATTACTTTGAATGGGTGATGACACGCATTACAGAGTTTTCAAAACTGTCTAGAATTATACCAAAGAACACTGAGGTACTGAACCTGGGTTGCCAGTGCCTACAGATAGAAGACACATACAACTTTTTCACAATATATAGACAGGCCATGCCTCACATGAGAGCTCAGTTCATGCCTCATGTGGAAACTCAGAACCTCCAGAATTCACTCACTGAGCTGCAGAAGCTGCATTAGCATTGATTAATGATTGGCTGCAGATGCTGGGGTTTAGAAGGATTCAGATCAGAGAAAGTCCTTTTAAGTTTAAACCAACTGGATTTCAGCATTGAAACTGGCAACCCAAATGAGAGACTCATGTGAGGCTCATTCTGCTTTCTGACTGGATAATTGCCTTGAGAACCATAACACAAACAACTTGGCCATCATGTTCAATGTTTTTGTAATTAACCAGTAAAAGCTATATTTGATTTGAACATGTTTACCTCATATCTGAGGACACAGATAGATCAAATTTATGAAATTTAAAATCAAAATGTTACATACCGTTCCTCTAAATGTTAACAAATGACAAAAAAACATTACAGTACATAGCCCCCCAGTGCACTCCTGTTTCATGAAAACCTGAATTGTTACATTTTCCAGCATGGAACATGAGGAGGGGTGAGGGGGGGGTCTCCTGACTGTTGAGGTATGAAGGTTTGTGGTTTTAATCAGAGCTAATGTCTCTGTGAAAAGTGCTTGGATACAGTCCGGCCCACTCAAAGGCCCACTCAAACCCTTGTGGAGGATCTGTGCCTTTGTGTCCTGCCTGTATCACATTCCACAGTGCAGCAGATGTCAGCACCCTCCACAGTGGAATCCCTTTCTCTCTCCTGGTTCTGTCTGCTAAACGAAGTCTATTTTGTCTCCCGAGCTGCTCCTTGGTGGTCCGATGGGGAGTGGAGGGTCTTTGATATGGGGAAATATAATAAACAAGGGAAATTGGGAACAAGGCGCAGAGCTGGGGTTACCACGGAGACACGCAGCCACTGACTATGAGTAAATGTATACAAAAGAGAGAGGGAAAGAAGAAGGAGTGATCGGCTTCCAGCTAAATCCCATTAGGAACTGTTGGCTTTCTGGGGTTTTCAAATAAAACAATATGACTAACAAGGAAAGTATGGGCTTGTTTCATATTTGAGGACTGATTTGTGAAAACAATTTTTTATTTTTTTATTTTTCTATTTTCCTCCTGGGAACTAGTCACATTTTATCATTTTTGACTCCAGATACTTCCCTGATGCAAGCAGTCATATAATTTCATGACTGCAATTTGAATGACAGAATGTGCTAGAGCAAAGGTTTTTTTTTCTCTATTATTTGAAGAACACATTTGCAAATTTGACATATTTGCAATTTTAGATTTTAACCATGTTATATTGTTGTCTCGTTATCAAAACCATACCTGGAGTTGTATGTTGGAGTATTTTTGAGTACTTTTCTCTGAGTACTCAAATATACTTCATTCGCATGTTGCCCGAATTGTTGTGTCACAGGTAAAAATCCAGACTTCTCTTGAGCAGTTTTTAAGCCCATAACCATCAATGGACTCCTTTGGTGTTCCAAGTGGTGTGTGCATGAGTGTTAGTGGCGATCAGGGGGTTGATAGCGCAGCTTGGCAGCCTCACTTTCGTCAGTCTACCCCAGGGCAGCTGTGGCTACAATAGTAGCTTACCACCACTGGGTCTGGAGTGAATGAATAATGCATAAAATTGTAATAATCCGTCAGTCGTCCAGGTATCATCCATAACAAAAGAAAAATTCAAATGTGTCAACTGGACAAAAGTTTTAGAGTGAAGATGTTGCGCTGCTCCTCCAAGTGGCTTCAGTTTGTTCAGATTGCTGGTGGACACTGCCTTATGCATCTATCTGAAGGGAGGAGCTAACTACACTGAAACTAACACACCTATTTGCTTACAGTTTATGTTTGTTAGCTAGATCTGTTGAACTACACTGAGTGTGAACTGTGCCCGAGTCATATTTTGAATAATCATTCAGGCCCTTAATGGGTGCTCTCACACCTATTATACTGACTAGCCCTATAGTTTTTCTTGTTTTGTGCAGTGTAGTTAGCTCCTCCCTTCAGACAGATAAAAGTGTCCACCAGCAATCTGATCAGAACTGAAGAAGCCGCTGGGATGAGCAGCAAAACATCTTCACACAGAATCGAATTTTGCTTTTGCAGTGCACAAAATTGTAAGGCAACTTTGAGCGTCTGGACAAACGCTACATAAGACTAATGCATTGTTATTATTATTAGCATAGCATTCACAGAGGAAAAGGACTTAAACTGTTTACTTTCTAAATGTTAATTCCAGTTCCAAGTTTACGAAGTTTATTAACCACTTTGGTTTGCAGTGGTCCAAAGTTATGCCTCACTTACTCTATGCATTCTGAACATCCTAATTATTAACAATGCACTTCCTGGTTCTTGGACAATAAAACGCTTTATAATTAAATGCAGATAGCACACAGCGGAGATATTTTCACCTCAAGAGCTGCTTTCACAATATAGCTGTACTGTTGACATAAAAACGAATGACTTCATGGGACCTTCTTGCTGTGAGGTAAAAAAGCAACCAACCTCTTTTTTATCATTTGTTCATTTCACTTCTTTTCACACGCCTTCCATAATGTTTTCCCCCAGGTGAACTTGAATGAAAACAATAGAATCTCGGCCCATTACAGCAGCTGGCGGAGGTTGATGTTGATTTGGAAAAGCTTTAGACTCAGAATGGCTGTGTGGTCCGGACAAATGGTGTGTCCTCCCCATGGGGACTTCATTAGCGGTGGGAGAGCTGCCAAAACATCAGGAGGTATTAGTCACAATCAAACAGTCCAGTCACAGTGACATTAAAGACTAGAGGAATGTGGATGTATAGAATCAGGACTGAACTGGGATTAAAGGGCCCGTATTATTTTCTGATCTATGTTATAATGTTGTTTTCCTTATCAAGAACATACCTGGGGTGGTGTTTTGTTTCATTCACACATGATTAACACACAAACCCTGTATATTTAGTCTGGGTTCGTCTCTCAGACAGAAAACACTCTGTTCCACCTTGTGATGTCATGTGGTAATACAGGAAGTGCTCCACTGTGTTTTAAACTCCATACAACTTCATTAGAATCATTTGGATAATTTCAGCCCTGGAATTGCCAATTTCTACTAAACAAAAGGTAAAAGGTAGTTGTTAACTTGAAAACTACCACATCATGACATCACAAGGTGGAAAAGAGCATTTTGAGCTTTGGAGATGTAGACAGACTAATAATAAACATGTGTGAATGAAACAAAACACAACTCCAGGTATGTTTTTGATGAGGTTAAAGCATTTTAACATGGCTTAAAGCTTACGAGAGTCAATTTTGCATTCAGTATAATTTAAGGTACAGTATGTAGGCTGCACTCTTGTGTGTTTTAAAAAGGGTACTACAATTACAGCTGAATCTGTGTTGCCAGTGCCTAAACCTACAGATACAGGACACACGTTTTTCTTATTCTCAGTATATGGACAGTTCATGCCTCATGTGGAAACTCAGAACCTCCAGAATTCACTCACTGAGCTGCAGAGGCTGCACTAGCACTGATTAATGATTGGCTGCAAGTGCTGGGGTTTAGTAACGATTCAGATCAGAGAGTCTTTTAAGGTTTAAACCACCTGGATTTCAGCATTGAAACTGAGAACCCAAATGAAAGCTCATGTGAGGTTCATTCTTCTTTCTGATTGGATAGTCATCTTGGGAACTAAAACAACAAATTATAACATAAACAACCTGGCCATCATGGCCAATGCTTTTGTAATAATGAATAAATCAACATTGCAGTTGTTATCAGTAAACATACCATCCCTTTAAGGAGCAATCCAAACAAAAGT
The DNA here is from genome assembly GCA_000787095.1 of Periophthalmodon schlosseri. Taxonomy (NCBI): domain Eukaryota; kingdom Metazoa; phylum Chordata; class Actinopteri; order Gobiiformes; family Gobiidae; genus Periophthalmodon; species Periophthalmodon schlosseri. The sequence goes on along the minus strand of KN470354.1, from coordinate 51,681 downwards.
TTTAAGCAACTCACCAAGATGATCATTTTTATTCGTAAGTTCTTCAGAAATACCTATTATTCATTCTTGAGTGGAATGCTGATATGATTTGGGATTTCCCGTCCTGGAGGGAAACACAGAGGGATCCTGAAATTCCTGGGAAAACTGCTGCTCTGGCTCTGTTCCCAAATGTCTGTGCGGTGGATTTCACTCACTCTCATGTGCTGACTGGACACTATGGAAGAATTATGGGAGGTTTTAACGATGCCGAGGTCACAAAAACTTTATCAACATCAATATAGTCCGCTAGTGAGGACAGAGATGAAATACAGAGGACATCTTGGAGTACTTATGGGAAAGCCAAAAGTATATAGAAAAAAAGTTAGAAATCAAGTTGGAGTTAGTTTTGAGGACACATTTTTTACTATACTTCTAGTCTTAAGGAATATGTAAATGCATTTAGCCAGAATCTCCAATTTTGCTTTGGACTTACATAAAAGAAACAGATTGAAAAAGATAAGGCTAACTAACTTAAAGCGGACCTATTATGCAAAATCGACTTTTCAGAGCTTTTAAACATGTTACAGTTGTTTCCCCTTCTCATTTACCCTCTAGAACTTGTATTTAGAGTGATTCATGCATGTTTGAGTAATCTTCATTCTCCTCAAGACGTCATTGCTTCAATCAGTCCCCGTTTTCACTGCTGCCGGCACACGCCCACTGCTCTGTACTTACATCTTTGTTCTCCAGTTTTATTTTTTTAATCGGTAACACACATAGGATTCAGCAGCGTTGCACAGTCATTTTGGCACAAATGAAAAAATCTGCTAACTCGCTGGTGTGATGTGCAGCTCTCCATCGGAGGTGCTGACAACCTCACGGTTCTTTGTTGTGATGACGTTTACGGCGACGTCAGCTCCCATTGGGCACCGCAGACGTAGACGTTTTAGATTAATATTGCGATTTAAAATGTCCAAATTGTAACATAATGATCCACGGGTGTCACAGATTATAACTATATAGCAGACACAAGCACAATGTCCTCTTTAATACAGTTTAAAGTTGTTTTTTTTTTGTTTTTTTACATTGATATTTTGTTTTTGTTTAGTTGTTTTGAGTTCAGTTTGATTTTAAATGGCATTTGCATATTTGTATTTGACTTTATGCTTCTACATAATCTCAGACTTCATTTTGTTTAGTTTTTATTGCAAAAAAAAATCTCACAGAAACAAAAAACACAACAAAATAATAAAATAATAAAAGAAATGTTTCAACTTCATTACAAGTTTGTTTCACTAGTCAACGCAAACCAAATGCCTGTTAGCGCTCCAGTGTGTAGGCCATGCAAGGGCCACACACTGCTGACATAGAGACGAATGACATCATGAAATATGGAAAATATAGAAAGCGCAGGTTTATTTTCACTGGCAGAGCATGAGATGTGCTGTCATATAGTGAAGAAAGAATTCATGTGTGATCCAAACAAAGCTTTATAGACACTTAATTCAAACCAATAAAAGTAACTGCTGCAAAAAGTAAAAAGTGGATAGATTAGGTACAGCAAAAATGGTGGCCCAATTGTGCACGCTCATCTCATAGCAAGAAGGTCCCATGTTTGATTCCCAGACTATTCCAGAATCAACCTAAAACATGCACAGTAATACTCCTGACCAAGATCCAGTGGTTGAAGAATGGTCAAATGCAGATAACAAATTTGGGATAATTCTATAAATTGTAAAAAAAAGTATGACAAAAATGTATAATTATGTCTAAAAAGACTCAAGACTCAATTTCAAATGATCAGTTGCACAAGCCTTATAAAATTAGTATATGAAAACTAGTGATGGGACTTTCGGCTCTCCGAATCTTTTGGATCCGTTCATTTCAAAGAGCAGTTCAAAAGTCTGGCTCTTTTACTATTTGTTTATATGACAGTAGCCAATGTGAGATCTTATTTTATCTACAATTTAATCACATTGAGAAATTTGGTTCCAACCATTCACGTTAAGGAACCGTTCAAAAGAGCCGACCCGTTCACAAACATCACATCATTAAACCATAAAATCAATTCTGTCAAGTTTAAACTACATTTCCTATAATTCCAAGAAGCATTTTTAAATACACAGTGGGGAAGATGGCTGAACTTACTTGAAATCACAGGTGGCCAAATTCACTTGCAGCCATTCTATATGAGGAGACTCACCCAAAGGCCTGTCCTGGGAATCACATCCACAACCTCCTCATTGTCAGACAGCAGCATTATGGCCAAAAGCAATACATTGTTCTTTGTGTAATAAATCATGTTGACAGTCTCGTTCAGGGGAATAGTTCTGTTGTGCACTCTAAATTTCAGTTTTAATCTGTCAGAAATGTAATCTTAATTGTATGGAATCTCCGGTGTAAAATTCCAAACTGGAAAAAATGGCATTCTTAAGTGTTTATGAATTTGAATTGGCTCTATCATATTCACTGTCCCTCCTCTGTACCGTATATTCGCTCTCCTTCCTCTGTACCATACTAGGACACCCCGGACCCAGGACCCAGGACACGCTAGAGGGACTCTCATGTCTCTCAGCTGGCCTGGGAATGCCTTGGGGTCCCCCGAGAGTACATGGAGGAAGTGTGGGGGTAGACTGGGAGTCCTTGCTCAGCCTTCTGCCCCTGTGACCCAGTCCTGGATAAGCAAAAAAAAAAATAAAATAAAATAAATAAAATAAATAAATAATGGATGCATCTTATTTAATTTTCCTTAAAACATATTTTGTATTATGTTTATTATATATATATTTTACTTTGGATATTTTTAGGTAAAACATATAAAATTATAAATATTCCCCCCAGGCACTGCATATTTATATAACATCAGGGTCATGTCTATAAATATAACCTAACTATGTATGAGAAAGACTAGTATTAAAATGATTTCTCCTGCCCAAATGTCAGCTAAACATAATAAGCCCGTATACCCCTCGTCCAAGCAATTGTTTTGTATCCTAATTACATTAAACTCCCTGCTTCCCGTTTTCTTAAACATCCCTTTTTTCCATTAAGTCCCAAAATTACGACTGGCTCTTTCATTCCCCGATCACTTTCTCATTCCAACTATGTGATCGATATCTGGCACGCTGTTCCCCTCCATATTCCGTATAAATTAGTCTGGACAGGGATCCTTTCCTCTCCGAGGCCGGGCCAGTGCGCCGGGATTCCCAGTAAAACCGATCGATTCAAGCATCTAGAGAGCCATAGATGTGTGGTATACACATCCATGGCTCTCCTCACCCACCACCACGATGCTCACCCTAAACGCGGCCGTAAATCGTGACGCGTTACACCGGAGCGACTTTTCATTCTCCATCCCCCCTCCCTCTCTCACCCTCACGTCATATATGAGCGCTTAGCTTTGGAGCGTGCAAGAGGCGAGTGCGCGGGGTAGGGAGGGGCCTGGGAGCGGAGGAGCGGAGAAGCGGAGGAGAGGAGCGGTGCTGATGATGGTTGGTGATGGGAGGGCGGCTGACGCTCTACAGCCGCTCACCCAGACGCTCCGCTCGCTAGCCTACTGCGCATGTTGCATGACAGGTACACGCAAGCCGCCTCCATCTTGGGCATCCCTCCCTTTAGCCGAGGCGTAAAGGGCAGACGCCATATACAAACGCACAAAATATCAACAAACACGACAACAAAGAGAAGAGCGAGCCATTTTGGCAATTTGCCGAGATGTAACTTTTTATAATTTTTTTTTTTTACTCAGTATTCAACAAATAGCTTTCGGGGAAGAGGAGAGGAGGAGAATGGCACGGGAAGACAGCGGCTGGTCTGGACGCCTGTGTTGATTTTGTTTTGCTACACGTTGAATTGACAGGCGACGTCGCGTAAAGGTAAGTACGACGTAATATTTCGGGTGTGATTTACGACTTTCCAGTCAAAACAGAAGCTCCGAGCGTGTGTTTCGTTTATACGTCCACGTTATAGCGCTTCAAATCGGCGTCCTTCCTTGCAGACCCCGCGCGTCATGGTGGTCGGGGCTATCTTTCTCCTCCGCCGTCTCTCGCCCGGGTCTGTCGGTTCGCTCAAAGTCCGCTGTCCGCTCCTCTCACTTACTTTGGTTTTGTTGTTGTGAAGAGTGACCCAAAGAGACGGGCAGCCACAGGTTGCGAGCGGACCGGTACTGGAGGAGCTCACCGTTTGTTTTAAATCAGGAATCCGTCATGTTACGCGGCTAAGACAGGCCCCTGCTACACGTAAGCGTCCGGGAAGAGGACGCAGTTGTGTTTATTTTGGATGTACTCAATAGGCTGAATTTCTTATCATTATAAAGTGGAATTAGACGTAAATCTACACAGTTCCGTGCGCCTGAGGACTTGTAGCCTCTTGGATATGGCACAGAATGTCACTCAGCCTGCACAGTGTTATAAAAATAGTCCATCCAGTTTACATGGTATGACAGCGAAGCTCATAACATGTTCTTGACATTTTAATGAAGTATTGTGAAATATATAGGCTACATATATATAAAAATATTATAAACTGTGGTATAACACTCAAGGGCCTAATGTGGCCTGCTTTTATATTGTGGCTATCCATGAGTTTCAGCTGACTGTATAATGTGACATTTTGAGGACTTTTCATTGTTCAAAAGATGCATTATTTATTTTGCTTTCATTATTTTGATAACCGCTATGACAACCATCCTAATTTTTCATACCTCTGAAACCCATGGACAAATGAAGGAGCGTACGTTATTAGATTTCATAATACCAGAGCTTTATTAAATATTAAAATGCTCATAGGCAGTAACAGCTCCCTGTACAATATCAGCAAATATCTCTGCAGTAGTACTTCCAACTACACATGTTTTAAAAGAGCAATACAAGTATACAACGCAACAGTGACGACATATATGCATGTGCCATAGCCTCAAGTCAGAGCTACAAAACAGATTTGAAAAGAAAGAAAAGAAAGAAAGAAAAGGTTACTGGTTCAAATCCTGCTCACTTAACTATTTGACAATACGATTCTATAATACTATATGATAACATTGCATGCATGGATAGTGTATAGTAATGATACTGTTAAGTTATGTCATTTGAATAGGTTCCATTAGAATTAGCAGAGATTAGTAGCTAGATTCGTAACTGTTTTCGATATTAAATTGATTACAAACTTAGGCCGACCCAATTTTTCCCATGTATCTGAGCAAAATTTGTCTGGCCCCAGTACAGATATATTATAGAAGCAGCTCTTGAGGTCAAAATAAGTCCACTGTGTGCTGTCTGCATCTAATTAGAAATCACCGTATCGTCCGGTGATGTGCAAGTTTGTGTTAGCATGCTAATTGTTGTTAGCTTTACCATCACGGCAACACTCACGTATAATCTCTGAGAATTGTTAAAAGCGCTAAGAAAATCATCACGGTGAATAATTATGAAGTTCGGAATGCACTGCAGTGAGGAATAACTTTGGATCACTGCAAATTATTTAGATTGAACTAGTTCTGTTTTTCAGACAGTAAAAATCAGGTACAGTGCCTTTAATCATAGTTGATAGGCTGAATATTTTTGAATCTCGTCACCACTTTTAGACACTTTAATGAAAAACAAAATGTCACCTTAGTTAGTTTTGTCCATTTAAAAGGTCTTATATTACGCAAAATTGACTATTGTAAGCTTTAAGCCATATTATAATGTTATTACCTCATCAAAAACATACCCAGAGTTGTGTCTACATCGCCAAAGCTCAAAATGCTGTGTTCCACCTTGTGATGTCATGAAGCGGTAGTTTTTATGTTAACAGCTACATTTTACCTTTAGTTCAGTAGAGATTGGCAATTCTAGGACTGAATTATCCAACTGATTCTAGTGAAGCTGTATGGAGTTTAAAAACACAGTGGAGCACTTCCTGTATTATCACATGACATCACAAGGTGGAACAAAGTGTTTTCTGTTTGAGAGAAAAACTCAGCCTAAACATGCAGGATTTGTGTGTTAAACATGTGTGAATGAAACAAAACACAACTCCAGATATGTTTGAGATGAGGAAACAACATTATAACATAGATCAGAAAAAAGCTTAATACGGGCCCTTTAAACCACAACCAAATATACAAGTCTTACAATCTTGCTTTTATTTCCATGACAGAAGGTGCTGGCTCTGTTGCTCTGCAGTGGTTCTATTGTTGTGGGACAAGTGGTGCAATTATAATAATCAATAGAATTACTGAGGCCAGGGACCATATGTGTTTACTGTGGTGGTGATGGTGGTGTGAGCTGAATGCTAACCTCAGAACAGTTGAGCGAGTACTAAACCGGGACTATACTGGGACTAAACTAGGACTAAGACAGGACTAAGCCAGGGCTGGATCAGGACAGAGCAACTCTTAATCAGACATAGCTCAAAAGCCATGGTAGAACATCTCTGTACCCATGTTTTTTCCCATGCATTCGAGCAAATTTGTCTGGCCCAGTACAGATATATTGTATAGGCAGCTCTTGAGATCCACTAGGTGCTGTCTGCATCTAATTAGAAAGCATTTTATTGTCCGATAATCAGGAAGTGCGCATTAGAATGTTAGTTGTCATCAGCTTTAAGGTCACAGTAAAAGTACGATCTGGTCTCGGAGAATGATGGAAAGCGGATTTGTCTCATGACCAAAGTTGAGTTGCACCTGTTATTAAGCATGGTTTGACAATTTGGAATCTTTGTAAATATAACATCAAAAATAGTTATATGAAACAATGATCATTCACATTATAAATACCACTGAAGATGAGAAGAGTTGTTTTGCTGCAGGTTTTGTGGCAGAACAAAGTGCTCATATCATTCAGAATTAAAAATTAACAGAATTGATTTTTTTTTTGTCATTACATTACATCATTTATATAGGCCTAGAACTACAAAAACATAATTCCAAGAGGATTTATCCAGATCTGAACATGGAATTTCAACAATTCCTGTCTCTGCCAAGGACTAAAACAGAACTAAAACTACAAAATTACAGGTTAGACTACACATTTTCATTAAGACATAGTACCATCTCATCAAACACAATTATATTTAAGATGTTTAAATCTTAGTTTTCCCTAGTTTGACAATTTTGTTGAAGTATAGGCCTATAATTTCACTTGCTGGCTGGCTAATTCCATAACTATTACCTTGGAACCATAGGGCCAAAGCTCGTCCAATTTACAAGATAAGGTGTCCCTGCATTTTGGATGAAATGTTGTGTATTCATGACACAGATGGAGGATTCCTTTTTAGAACTGTGCACTATCTCCTGTAATTTTCTTGCCTGGGATCCAGAACACACACTTCTTCAACACTTCACGAAGATGTGAGTCACTGGTGAATCTCCCCGTTTTCAAATGGGCGTGATTGACAGGTGGATTAGCCAGTCGGGGACACGCACGGTCAGTCTGTTTTGGAAAAAAATAAAGGGAAAAAATATCACGAGGCTGAAAAACATTGCGGATTTCTGCAGAATCAATGAGTGAAGCACTAAACTCTGCTAATATGAGGTGAGTGAGATAATTTGATGTGTAAATCATAGGTGACTAATGAGCTCCTTCATTTCACATGTGCCACTGAAAAAAAATGAATTTGATTGCACGATCACGTTTGACAGGGTTTGAGATGCAACAGACAACGTTGGGACCAGACTGATATCAATCTGTATAAAAATACAGAGAGATATCAATTTGGATTTGCCAGGCAAGTAATTTGCGACTTTTTCCATGGGCTGCTACTTGACTGACGTAAAACTATGATAAATATTTCCCACAGGTACTATCTCACCAACCCAAGTAATAATTAGCAAAACATGAAAACCTGTCATATGCACTTTAAGGATTCTGGGTGCACTGAAGAGTAAAACAGAACAGAGCTGCTGTCACTGAAACTGGTGAAATGTGTCGGGAATTGGACCTTTAAGTCGGCTATCAAGATCGTTTATCATAACCGCAGCTATATATAGTCTAATGCTTTACTATCCTCCATAAAATACACAATTTAACTTTATGTTGAAATCGTTACTGTTTTAACTTATGTTTAATGTCTCTGTTTAAAACTATACACTTTTAAAGACTATCGCAGCTTGAGTCCTCCTCACCACCCGGGGTAGTGCTGACACTTAGATAATTTGGAACATAAATTATAGAGGCATATCTCACTGCCTCCCTGGGCAGCCATCCATTTTACTATCTACATTAGGGCAGCTATAGGACAATATATTTTAAATGTATTATTTATTTAACACGTAATTGGATTCTACTACTGCGAACTGCTACAAATAATATTGAGATATCCTGTGATGGTTCCAGAGACATTAAAGGCCCTGTACCTGATTTCTTACCATGTATCTCAGCAAATTTTTCTGAGCCCAAATAATCAGGAAGGGCATGTTAGCATGCTAGTTGTTGTTAGCGTTACTGTGGTGGCAACTGTGTGGTCTCTTAAAGTTATGAAAAGTGCAAACCCTTTAAAATTAAATAGTTTAAGCAAGGCAGTAGTTTAATTGGTACAGGTATTGACCCACTAAGTTTGGTAGTCGGATTCCTTCTGCTGGCGTTGTATGCTGTTGTTGTTTCCTTGAGCATGACACACCTGTTAGTGTGACTATGTGGTTTTAGGTTTGAGGTTCAACTCCTGTTGGCACCTCATGCTCTTGTTTCCCTTCACCCATCTTCCCCGTTTAAATGTATTGTGATTGTAGTTTGGCAGTACAATCTCTGTTGGGATTGGTGTATACTGTTGTTGTTTCCTTGAGCAGGACACTTCACCATTCTTGCTCATATGAATGTAGTGTTACTTTGGGATTATAGGCCGGCGGTTCAACTCTAATTGAAATTACATACTGTTGTTGCCTTGAGCTTCACACATTTTGACTTTAACGATGTGTCAGTGTGACCATATGATTGTAAGTTGGTAGCTTTATCCCTGTTGGCATTGTGTACTGTTGTTGCTTTCTTGAGCATGACACTTCAAAGATCTTGCCCTTATGAATGTTAATGTGACTATGTGGTCATAGGTTGGCGAATGAAGTCCTCCATTGTATAGTGCTGTTGTTTCCTTGGGCATGACACTTAACCAGTTTTTCCTGTTAATGCGACTGTAGACTGGTGGATTGATTCCTGTTCATTGAGCATGAAACAGCAACATTACCTAGGGCAGTTGTGGTCCTGAGGGAGCCACCATCGAGTGCATGAAAGTTCATTGAGAAACTTGTGCAATGTTAAGTTGGGCTGTTTTTAATTATTATTATTATTTTTTTTAATAAATATTAAAAACATACTCCTTATTGCAATACCAAACATTCAGCTATTAATTTCCCCAATATCATCCAACCTGAATTAGCATATAGCATGTAATTAGCATATAGCATGTTTACCGCATGTCCCTGTATGTCATGGATGTTGCTGAACAGGCAAACTGCAGCAGATTACTTATTGACCCTGGACCCCAGGGGCATGATGGAGGTCCGGGTGAGTCACCACGTTAGCCGCTCATGATCAAATCCGTGTGGTTTTCACTTTGCCAGTGGCCGGGCTGCGTCCAAGGTTAGCTGCCTTCACGGGGCTCTCTCTTAAACACTGTTGACTCAGGTTTCAGCCCAAGGACGAAATAAATATAATCCCAGAGGAGCTAAGGTTTTTTGAAGGATAAAGAAAAATGGGTATTGCTTATGTTGGGCTAAAAGTAGTGGATTGTAATTAAAAACAACCAAACACTGCTTCAGGATTATATCGTTCTACATACATTGTTTTTGCGCCCCTTTTTTAGTTGACTAATCGATCGGCAGGACATGTGTTTAGTTGATCAAGAACTTCTTTAGTCGACTACAGCTCTACTAATTACACCTTGAATCCTTTTGTGTCTATGAGTAGCTTGTATATATCGTGCAGTGATGGGAGGACAATACCTGGTCTAAAGAGGGAGCAGAGCAGGTGCTGTCACACTGACTGGAGTGTCACTGTGTTCATACAGGCAGCACCACAGGCTTGTACCTAACAGTCAGGACAGGTTAAGCAATGCACAGCTTATGGGAAGAATACTAAACATCCTGTGTAAATGCATTGGGTGGCACATAGACCATAGACCACACTGCTGTTCTGATATTGTGTAAAACTAAAAATAGACATGCATCTTTACAAAACTAGATTCAAAGGAATACAAGAGCGGAAGGGCATCTGACGTGTGCATTTAAATGTGTCTTGCCCCAGTACAGATTTATTGTATAAGCAGCTCTTGAGGTCAAAATAAGTGTGTGTGTGTGTGTGTGCTGTCTGCATCTAATTATAAAGCGTCTTATTGTGGAAGAATCAGAAAGTGCACAATAGCATGCTAGTTCTAAAACTATGCCATTGCCATAGGATTGAAAGAAAAATGGAATTTAGAATTTTGTGTTGGTATTTAAGTGGGAGGGGTTCAGTGGTTAGAGCGTTGGCCTGTTAGACTGAAGGTTCAATCACAGCTAACCACAAATGAGTGGAAATTGAATAGAAAAATGACTACATTGCTGTGCTTTGAAAGGCTTGTCAAGCTTGTTAAGCGCATTGTTATTCTTTTACCTTGGCACTGAACTACCTTTTGGAACACACATTTGGCAGCATGTTGGCTGAGTGGCTAGTACTCACGCTTCACAGCTTGAAGGTTCTGGGTTCAATCCCTGGTTCGCCTGGGCTTTTCCGTGTGGAGTCTCTGTGGATTTCCTCCAGGCGCTCTGGTTTCTCTCATCAACCCAAAACATGTCAAATAGGTCAAATCCTCCAGCTAAGGTAGTTTTACCAAGCCTAGCAACAGGATGGGATGTTTATTCTTTGTCTGGAATGTTCCAAAGTATCTACGTATCTTACTTTTGTTCCACTGTTTTTTTATTGCTCAAAAATATCTTGACTTGTGCGGGGTCGCTTCTCCACATGTAACTGACATGTAACTTACCCGGGTGACGTCACCTGATTGACTCCATAGATAAGTTTAATGCCATACTGTGGAACATTCCAGGCAAAGCAATAACACCCTTAACTTTAAATCTAAATCTCTTTCATCAAGTTGTGTTCTCAGTTATGTCAACAAGTGTTGCTAATGCTAATGCTATCAGTAATTCGTTTAAGAGACAGGCTCTCAATCACATCTTAATGCCGGCATCTGCTCCGCATAAACAGTAGCATTAGCAAACATTAGCATGTCCATCAACCCATAACAGTGTCAATGTAGTTGTTAGCAAGAGCAATGAGGCGCTCAGCAACCACCAATGAATCATGCTGTAAAAATCATCTTTGAGGGAGAAGGTCCAGCAGACTGATCGCTGAACCTGGCTTATTTTAGGAAATGTGTGTTCTCAAAGTACCGCGGTGACAGCTAAGGCTAAGCTATTTGTTCAGTCTATTGAGCTATGCCAAAGTCAATATAAAGTTATAGGGCAGACAAAGTGAGGGGAGCTTAAATATAGTGTGTGTGGGGGACTTGGCATCATTGATCAGGGAGAGCAGAATGAGAGGCTGGTGAATGAATCTTGGGTGGTGATAAAAGCATTGGTTGTGGCAGAATGTATGGTACAAGGGAAAGTTGTAAGAATAAATAGATTTTGAAGACTGGATGCACAAACGAATACCAGCACGAGGTTCTCTAGAAATGTTTGGGGATATTTCTGAAACTGTGTGACTGTTACATTGCTGATGTTGAGAATACTTTAGAAAAAATTAAATTTTTAGTCTTTGTAAAAGCCACAGTATGTAACGTCTGTGCAACCCCTCAATCGCCCAGGTATGATCTATAGACCTAGCCTACAAACAGAAACTGTAAACAATAGGTGTGTTAGTTTCAGTGTAGTTAGCTCCTCCCTTCAGATAGATATAAGGCAGTGTCCAGTGATCTGACCAGAACTGAAGAAGTGGTTGGATGAGCAGCAAAAGGTCTTCACTCCTACAACTTTTTATCCAGTTGACAGATTTGAATTTTCTTTTACCACAGTATGTAATGTTTTAGCTCAAAATACTCTAAAATAAAAGCTTTTTTTCCATTTTGATTGTGTTTATTGCACCAAAAAACGCATCCTTACTGTGAGCTTACTTGCATCTCCTAAAATCTGACTCTTATTTGGCCTGGAGGAGGGGCTCCTCCTGCTTGTTTCTATGGAAATGTTGTTTGTTTGGCAATAATATTCCACAGTATTGCATAACATGTATCTATGTCTATGAAGAATGTTCTGAAGTATGGTAAACTCTCTGTTTCTATGGAATCATGCAGTTTGGCGTGCAACCTCCAAAAAGTTACTGTACATTTAAATCTAATAAAATGGAAGCACAGTGTTTAACACTCTCACCTCACAGCAAGAAGCTTCCAGTTATTTTATATATTATACCTTATTCAAAAGTGGGTTTTGCACGTGGCATTTTTAAAATCTGAAATCCTTGCCTTGCTTTTATCTATACTAACACTATATACTGTATAGTCTTGCCATATTTCACCCTCGTATGAGTAGTGGGGTTGGGGTAGAAGCTAAGGTGGAGTGGGTGGGTACAGTTGAGCTAATTTATGTGTCAGATAAGCGCTCTTTAAAGCAGACCTATTATGCCATATCGACATTTCAAAGCTTTTAACCATGTTGTTTTCCTTTCTCATTTACACTCCCGAAGTTGTATTTGGAGTGATTCGTGCATGTTTGAGCAATCTTTAATCACTTATTTTCAAGACGCCATATTGCCAATCAACCCCCGTTTTCACCGCCACCGGCATACACACACTGCTCTGTACTTACTTCGTTCTCCAGTTTTGTTTTCTTAATCGGTGATAAACGCAGGATTTGGCAGTGTCGTGTAGTCATTTTGGCACAAATGAAAAAAAAAATCCGCTGCTCACTAGCTGATCTGCAGCTATCCACAGGAGGTGCCGACAACTTCACGGCTCTTTGTTGTGATGACGTTTACGGCAATGTCAGCTCTCATTGGGCACCACAGTTTTCTAACGTGAGAGTCAGCGGACTTGTTTCTTTTATTAAGTTGGTTTAGATGAATATTGTGCAAATTATAGCATAATGATCCATGGGTGTCATAGATTATAACTATATAGCAGGCTCCATGATATGTGTTCTTTAAGGCTCTGCTCCTGCCCTAACTCGTGCCATCTGCTCCATATGTGAGCCTATGCACTTTTACATGTCTATACTGCTCCCATGGGAAACCAGCGCTGGACCATAGACTGTATGTAAGGCTGACCGGGATTACACTATGGAAAAAGACTTTGGTCATTTTCGTGCTGTTTGTGGGTTTCAGCTTCCTGTTATATCCATGGGTTTCAGAATGATTAAAAATTAGGACTGTTGCCATAGTAATTTACAATTTAAAACAAAGTATTATATCTGAGTCTAACAAATATCGCATACAACATATATACACATACTCAGACTAATTTTTGACCTGCTGAATTGGCCCAGCTGATCATAGGCAGAACGTTTTACTACAAATATAAATAATTCTACCATTACTACCTCAATAGCATCACATTGCACTGTGATACAGATCTAAAAAATACTGTTCCAAGCCTTATTTAAGGTATTGCGGCTCTGTCAGAGCTGTGTTAAATGCATCTGTATGAAAGGTCCTATCCATACATTAGTACTGTTGTGTCATTTGGCAAGACACTTCACACGCCTTGTCCACATGTGTCTGTGTACATGCAGAGTGTAGAAGTGACAATAACAAAGATACATAGCATGAACATAATGGTCATTTTTTGAAGTCCGTTACAATAGCAGCCCTTCTTATACAGCAACACTCAATTATAACTGGATACAAATATAGGGTAGCAAAAAGAAGGGCATCTGACATAAATACTTATCTGTTTTGTTGTGGAACATGTGCTCTTATAGGCAGCCAATAGTAGCCCAGTCCCTCCTATTGCTTAAGGCGTGTTGACTTAGTTTGGTGTACACTATCTTTTATCATGCCGGTAATGGGCTGAAATGAGGGACAGCGTAGACTTCCACCGCAGAAGCAGATGATCAACGAGCTCTGGGCAGAATCCCGTACGCTGCACCTGGGCCAGGGGCTTTGAGAGACTGGGGGCCAGAACCTGTCTAGACAATAAACTGCTCCATTTAATATACAGTAGAGCTGCCAGGGCTGGGCTGTGGGGGGATGTGGGGTGAGGGTGGAGGGTTATGGGTGGAGGGAGGTGAGGGAGGTGAGGGAGGTGAGGGAGCTGACGTTGCTGTGGGTCCCTGGATAGAAAAAGAATCACACAGGTTATAGAGAGGCCCTGTGATTAATGGTTGCTATCAAGGAATGTAAGAGTGTAGCGCCTCAGCGTAGCAGCGTGCATTTGTACACGGACTGTACACACCTGCCACATTACACCTGTTAGGATGCAGCTAAAAGGAAAAAGATATGAAATCAACAATAGCAACATTTGTATTTTAAATTTCATGATCTGTCTGTGTTCGCAGATATGAGGTAAACATGTTCAAATCAAATCAGCTTTTACTGATAACAACTTTAATGCTGATTTATTTTTTTATTTATAATGGTCAAGTTGTTTGTTTTAATTTGGTGCCTTGGTTCACAGGATAATTATCTAATCAGAGAGCAGAATGAGTTTCTCATTTGGGTTGCCAGTTTGAATGGTGAAATCCAATTGGTTTAAACCTAAAAGGCCTTTCTCTGAGGCAGCACTTGCAGCCAATCAAAGTGCTTTACAGAATAAGAAAGACATTAAAATCACAATACAACAAATCAAAACATAAATAATCACAAATAATCATCATAAAATAAACATTAAAAGAGAAGAGTGCAGAATAAAAACTTTTCGGTCATATGCACAGCTAAACTGAACCGTTTTGAGCCTGGATTTAAACATTGTCAAAGTCATTATCATTAATCAGTGCTAGTGCAGCGTCTGCAGCTCGGTGAGTGAATTCTGGAGATTCTGATCTTTCACATGAGGCATGGCCTGAATGAGAAAAACTTCTAAGTGTCCCCTATCTGCAGGTTAAGTCACTGACAACCCAGGTTCAGTTGTGATTGTAGTAGCTTTCTTAAAACAGTAAGACTGCAGGCTACATACAGTTCCTTTAGGTGTCAGAATTGAAGTGGCTCAGTGGGCATAGCATTTGCCCCCATACATGAAGGTTAGCAGTTCAATCACAGCTTAGACCAACATACTGTTTTGTCCTCATACTAGGACTGAGCAATGAATAGAATTTTACTCAAGATTCTGTCATTTCTAATTGTCAATGATCATCTTGGGTCTTTTTAATGGAGAGGTCTCCTGCCAATCCTCTGTAAGTAAAAATGTGGTCTGGAGCAGAGTTCAGAGTGATTTAAATCCTTTATGTTCAGGTAATTGAATCGAAAATTGTGATCAATATGAATATTCATATAAAATTGTAATTAACTTTTTGCAGTATCTCCCAGACACTTTATTTATAATACAAGACACTTTACCACAATTTTAATGCATTGTTTAAAGGATAATTGTCGTCAGTTGGCACTGATTGGTTGCAATAGCTACAGAAGTATTGTAGAGAGCAATTGAGTAACACATAACATTGTATAGCAATTTAAAATACATCGCACTGAAAACTGTGTGAATCCACTTTCATCTTTTTCCCTGTTGAAACTTTGACCTATTTTTTATTACTTTAAATTTGTTTTATCCTTAGATTTAACTTGATGCAACCTGTTTGAGTATTACATTATTTAGCCACTAACTATTTTTTCCTCTAACACTCTTAATTACTTTGTATTACCATTATTGGAAATTAGTGTTTTCACAATACTAAAATTTCAAACTGGATTTCGATACTAAGGAATAGACTAAATCATGGCATTTTCTTTTATATCACCATGTGGCCTTATATCTGTGTAATCCCTCAGTCGTCAAGGTAGGTTCCATAGTGGTCCATGGGCATGTACTAGTCTACGTGGTCTTATACTTGTTCTGATACAGCTCAAGATCGTTCATTTCTGTGCTGTAAATGTGACTGCTCAAATCGGTATCTGGTTTCGATACCAGTTTTAGTATCAACTAATAGCTGTTTTTCGATACTTTAGACAACCCTATTAGTAATGGATGCTTTTGAACACCAATTATTATCAAAAAATATCATAAAAATATAAATAAATAAAAATAAACATACAAAATGAGCTTCTTAATGCTTGGTCAATAACTTGTAACTGTAATCAAAGCTTCAAATTCCCCACAGCTTTGTCCTCAACTCAGGAAACCCCATTCTCTTTTGTGCACGTTTGCTTTGGATTACGATATTAAACCTGGGATAACTATTATTTCAGATCAGAGTCATTAGGCTCCCAAGTGTTGGACAGGACCCAGTTGTGCGTGTAGAGACAGTTCTAAGCCCATCCACAGGGTTAATAAGGTGTGACAGCAGACGGTCTTAAGAAGTCCTGGAAGACCATCAGAGGAGATGGTATGGTCAATCTAAGTTCATGCTTCAGGCTGAAAATGAACACTGTTTTTGGTTGACCATTAAAGGTGCACTGTAACTTTTCAGGTGAAGGATCTGCCACCTGGGTCTTATTGCTTTGCCTGGAATGTTCAACAGTAAGTTACAGGTCAGATCTTGGGTGGTGACCCTGCCTACAAGGTATTTTTAATGGCAAGAATAAACACATGTAACTGAATAAATGCCAGAGAAATTCCAGGCAAAGCAATAAAGTCTTGATGAACAAAAACAACTAAAATAAAAGCATGTATTTTGTTTTTGGTTGTTTATTGCACCAAAAATGTTCCATGGAAATGTTGTTCCTTTGGCTGTAATATTTCACAGTATGGCATAAAACTTACCTCTTCTCCGTGGAGAATGTTTCAAAGTATGGTTTTAACTTTTCATTTCAATGGAATCATGAAGGTGACATTCCACCTCCAGAAAGTTGCTTAATGTGCCTTTAAGAAATGTTATACTAAATTTGAACTGCCATATTGAATTTTAAGTTCCATTTTCTATTGTAGAGATTTACTTCCTTATACATTTTCTCTCCGTGCTAAATACTGTACTTCTTGTACCAAAGCATATGCATAGCCCTCACTGCTGAGTAAATCCTTTAGGTCACTCTATCAATAGATCAATTCCATTTAATGCAGTGGTTTTGGCACCTGCCCAGTCCTGCATGTAAAAGTGACCTCATGGACTTCTTAATATGCAAGTCGTTAGCTAAAGTACTCCTTATTACCAAAGTCTTCTGTTCGAGACATTATTTAGCGGTCAAATCCACTAAGTGTGTCCGCGATGACCGCTGTTAGTCCAATTTATGTATGAAGTTACTCCATTTGAATAAACAATCTCGACTTAAAATATATGCTGTTATGTGACATTTAATTATTCATGTAAAAGCAAATATAAACAGTTCCGCTAAATAGTATAAATGAGCAAAATAGTGTTGTCACAATACAAAAATTTAAAACTTGATTTCGATACTCATTGCACATGCACTACCAATGCACTGGCCTACTTTAAAGGGAATTTTCAAAATGCATGAAAACCCAGTTTGAGGTGTTATGATTCAAATTTCCCAGATCTGGAAAACACATCTGGAAAAGTCCTTGTGTACCCGGACCCCTTCCGCATGTAACAATAAAACAGCCAAAAAATATTAAATGTGTTTGGACGTTCACTCACTCATTTCATATCTGCAACAATGACAAACTACAGCTGCTCCACCGCGGGCTAGCACATGTTGTTTTAGTCCACTATGTTCAAATTAAAGTGAAAGTAAAAACTAGTGCAGCTTCAATGTGGTATCCAGTGGTACCCCAAGGCGTTCCCAGGCCAGCCAAGAGAGCCGGGAACGCCTTGGAGTCCCACCAGAGGGGTTGGGAGGAAGTGTCTGGGGCGAGTGAAGTCTGAGAGTCCCTGCTTAGACCCGGCCTCGGATAAACAAAAGAAAATGGATGGATGGAGCTTCAATGTGCTTTTTTGAGGCATGCAGAGCAAATAAGTTGTGAGCAACGCAGTTCCCAACATGTCTGAAAATCAAATGCTCAACGTGAACAGGATGTTGCTTATATAGGTCTGCCAAAAGAGTGGGTATATGTGTGATTGACGTTTTTATTAGCTACTAAATTTTGTTGCCAATGCTAAGGCTTGAAATAAATTGTTTAGCGCACTTGGTATTCTCTGAATATATGTAAACGCAGTCACAGTCATTGCTTGTAAAACGCCCACAACCAATCTTTACACCATTTTAATTTGGCTGCTCAAAGTGGAGCTAAATATTAAATCTACTTTTTTCTGTGCATATGGTGTTTTAATAGCATTATCTACTGTTTCTAGTCATATTTTTGGTAACTTTAGTGCAAACTAGGCAAATTTGCAGCTTTCTGGTAAAAAAAACAAAACAAAATAAAACATCTAAATCTAAGTGTGCGCTGCCTTCAGTGGCCGCTGCATTTTCCAGTAGTTGGTGACATCACACAGGACTGCCCTAATTACAGCCAGGTGTTTATCACAAAGTGTGGATACCTGTTAGACCAATCACACTGTTCCTCATACCTCTGGACCCCGCCCCTCCTCCTCTCTCACTCTGTTTTTCACTCCTCCAGCTTTAGCAGCTCTATTTGAAATGCGGTTGTGGGCGGAGTTTAGGTGTTTAGTCCCACCTTATGCTCTGTCAAACTAATTTTCTTTTTAAGTATTATTCCCGTTATTTAACCTTTTTGTTTATCTCTCTCCCACAGGCTCTGCACAAATGGCGTTGAAAAACCTGGCCGTTGTCCTCCTGCTGGTCTTCCTCTGTCTGGACTGGGGCGTGGCCAAGGAGAAGGGAACCAAGAAGGGCAAGAAGAAAGGGAAGCAAGTTTACTGTCCATCGTAAGTGCCTCTTAAACAACACCTATACAGCCTAACCGCCTAGAGTACAGTAAGCGGCTGTAAAACGCGCCACTCGTTAAACCTTAATGCAGTTATTGTAAAAAGAAAATGGTGCCGTAAATTAAGAGTTGTATTGTGGGAAATCTGCTGTTGTTGAATGCTGAGGTTGCAGAGTGTAACCTTGTAAGTGCTCCGTGGATTGGATGAGACAGGATAAAAGGTAACAGAGAAGAGTCTATACAACGATGCCAATGCAATTATGGGTATTAGATTAATGTTGTGCTGACCATAACCCACAAATCTGATTTAGGGCCTTCGCATCAACTTTATAATGTGTGTTTTTTTTTTTTTTTGCATGCTGATAAATTGAACATACAGTTATTTTGTTAGTAAGTTCTTAGCACTAGATTTTTGGTGAGAGTTTTCTGCTCTGATTCCTGTACACTCAATCGAAACATGATGCGCATGTAAAGTTGGATTTTTACTGAATAGTTTTAGAAAAGTCTTGATCTATATCAGAGATCGTGTACAACCACATCATAAAATTAAGAACATTTCTTTCTTTATTTAATTATCTACGGTCTTAAGTGCCAAAATAGAGTTTGAAATTTTAGTATCAAGCCAAGACTTCTTTCATATTTCATTACTCAAAAGCCCAGGCGATCTCTTCTGTTCTCTACAATACAAACGTGTCAAAAAAGTCTGTGGTACTGTTTTGAACACAAGACAATCTGTGTGCCGCGGGGTGAGCGGGGGAGTCGGGGGTGGTGATGTGTGGCTAACAACTCAAAGCTAAAGGAGAAATGAGCGGAGTTCTCCACACTCGCAGAAATATAGACGCTGATATTTTCGTCACGTGCCGGCGATCTTATGCGCACCGTAAATAAATAAATAGGGAAAAGCGAAACAAAAGCACGTGGTGAAGTGGACGGAGCGGCCCCTGCTCTGGACAGACAGCTGACTAGGCATGGGATGATATTGAAATTTGGTGTCACGATTATCATGGTCAAAATAATTGCGATTAACGATTATATTATGATAATTATTGTTCTGGATATGAATAATTACAATTTTAATATTATGAATAGGTTCCATATTTAAACAGCTGTAGTACTGTACTTTGTTATAAGTGAAAACAACAGTGATCTAGAGGAGATCATCAGGGAGAAGTAGTTTTTTTCTGCACATTCTGGTGACACAAAGGCGATAATCTTTGTTAGCGATTATCACGATTATATAAAAAGTGCCACAAATGATTATTGTTAACCCTTTTTATCACGATAAACGATATTATTGTTTATCGTCCCGTCCCTACAGCTGCCGACTTGCACTCAGCACTAGGGCCCCGGAAGTATCGCCTCCGGGTGGGAAAAGTGGGCACCGCTATGAACAAGCAACCGGGTACTTCGCATTTGAGCAAGCTCCGTTTGAATGTGCACGTTTGTAAAGGGTAAAGTAAAGAAGACATTCTGAGGGTTGCTAACCGGGTCTTGGTAAATAATGATGTGGTTAGACCAGTATCGATAGTGAAAAAAAGTTACAAAAAAGTTATTGCATCAAAGAAGTGGTATTGTTCTGTATTATGTCTATACATGTTACGGAGATTCCAATTCGCCACTTCTCTGTGTAGAAGTGGATGAGTTCTGACTAGGCTCTAGGCTTTCCATTGTCTCCTCCTTAAATGGTAACAAATGTCTCAGCAAAAACTACATCTTGAAATAAAGTAGTGTTCGTTTGAAGTCTTTTCAGTATTGGCAAGTGCAAGCCCTATGACATATTTGGTGTTGCGTGCACCGTCATGCGGGAGGGGGTGAGTGGATGGGATTTATGCATTTTGCTTTGATCAGAGTATTTGTCGAAGTATGCATTCCGGTGGAGCACTTGAAGCATGACAGGGTTTATACGATGATATGTAAAGTGTGTTTGAAAAGGGGGTTGTTTGACAGAGTGTTGTTTTGTATTCTGTGCTTTCTTTTTTTTCCCGCCCAATCTTTTAGCCTTGTGAAGCATTGAAAATTGTCTCAAATCTACATCCAATTAGTAACAATAGTGGAAAGTGACTACTTTTTTATTGACCTTATATTGCTCCGCCCAGTTTTGCCTCTAAATACTACTAGACCATGTTTTCTTTGTGGTGACACACATTCATTTCAATGGATAATTTGAGAAAAGTTAATTTGTATAGAACTAATTTCTGGTTACCACTTCCTTAAACATGACCATCCAATCAGATTCGTTTATTTCAGTGATGCATGGAGCTCATTGGTCACCCATCCTATTGAGCAAAATGAGATTTCTTTTACACCTCAGATGAACAGAGTTTAGGACTACCAAATTCCGCGATGTTTTTCCGTCTCCTGTGATCTTTTTTTTCCTTGTAAGCAGCCATATTTGTTTTGATGCCAGTGCTTGTCCCTGATTGGCTAATCCACCTGCCAAGGAAATTACAGTTATTAGCAAAATTACGGTGGACATTTACTGCATGACCAACAATTAGACATCCAGTCATTAGTGGTGTTAGCTATAATGTGTTTTTGCTTTTTTTTAACTCACCCTCTGACAGGTCAAGCAGAAAACACTCACCCTACCAACAATTACGGTGTGTAGAACTTTGTCTATTTGTGTTTATAGTAAGTGCAGTTTCAACCTAAATTACAAAAATATAGCAAATAAAATTCAAAAATGTCCATATTTAATTAATCAGCTCTGCATTTCTTGACCTAAATCAACACCTGGTGCCTGCAGGTGCACAAGGGTATGTCTGTTTCCATAGCAACCCCAGGCTAACCTTGATGGCATTCAAGACAGTACAGTTTTGCCAACTATTTTTGAAGGCCAGCTATTCTGTTTTCCTGGCGTGCATGTTAACTAGGGTTGTCAAAGTATCAAAAATCTGATACTAATCAATACTTAAACTAGTATTGAAACAAGAACAAGTATGAATACATAAAAAAAATCCTTTGGTATTGAGTCCTTAGTGTCGAAATCCACTTTGAAATTTTTGTATCGTGACAACACTAATGTGAACGTAGTGAGTGTAAAAAGAGCCAGTGCCTTAACGAGTCCCAGTCCTTCATCTTTATTTCTTTTACAAATAGTGAGAAATAAACTTATGCAATGTACTGAGAGCCTGAATGGGTCATGGCATTGCCCGAGAACAAATAACCCCAATTGTCTTTCCAGATCTGTACAACACTTTGAACTAGCCCACTTGTCTAAACATTTATTTGGCTGGAACTATGTGTGGGTGGTCTGTGGGTGTGCGCGGGTGATCGAATACCAGTGCGATGGTAGCTGTCTGGAGTTAGGGGTTTAATCAGATAGTTGGACCTCTCGTCTGCCGGTATGCGCACTCTAATCATCCCCCCTTTCTTCTCTTTCTTTTTTGTTGTTTGCAGGCAGCTGTCTTCCGAAGATCTGGCGAAAGTCCCTGCCAATTCCACCAGTAACATCTTGAACAGGTTACTGATCAGCTACGATCCACGAATACGGCCCAACTTCAAAGGTGAGCTAGCCCCCTCCGCTCCATCTGTCGTCTGGGTCTCACTTTTCATTTACATTATTTTGCAGAGCTGTTGTCACGGCAATTAAGGAAGAATGTTCAGTAGGCATGCGTCTTCTAGATAACTGCTTAAAGCTGGGTGTCCACTGCACGATTTTGGCAATCTGTGATGAAAGATTTCTGATTGTGGAGAAAATCTTGAGTCATAGGCAGAAATCGTGGGTCGTAGGTTTCAGAGTGAGACCTGGACAAAAATCAAACTTAGAACCGTCGTACAACCAAAGACGAGCTGTGACTGATCAACCGTGTCTGATATTTTGGAATCTTGGTCGCAGACTGAGTCATCCTATCGCTGCGATCAATCTTTGTGGTCAACAGTAAACACAGGTGCTCCTCAAAGTAACTGCAGAAAAGCTCCGCTATGAACTGGAGCATCTCTTCACGATTCCCTTTCATTTTCTAATGCTAAACACCGCTAGTATGTAGAGCTAACCTCAGGTAACCTGTACAGTTAGGGAGATGTTACCACACCTGGAGCCAATAATGAATAGAGATGGTCCATACTGACAAAAATCTAGATTTTTCTTGGATTATCCTAATAATGACGGCCTAACCAGATGTCTGTGTAATACCTCAGTCGTCCAGGTATGATCCATAGTAAAAGAAACATTTGAATCTGTCAACTGGACATAAAGTTGTAGAAGCATTTCTCTGCTCATCCAAGCCACTTCTTCAGTTCTGGCTGAACTGAAGAAGCAGCTGCGTTTGATGCTAATGTGGCTGCGTTTGATGCTAATGCTCACTGATCACTCGCTATCAAGCTAATCTAGGAAGTTTTTAGAATTCTAAAACCATTCCTCCGTATGTTTTCCTGTAGCTGTTGACATTAGCCCCCAATTATTTTTGGCTTAGCTATAGTCTATAGTTTTGTTGAGTGTGTGCACAGTTTTGCGGTTGTATTTTAGGTAAACAGTTTAGCCTTTAGTTCAGATTACAGTTTTAGCTAACTCATTTTAAATTTAGATTTCTGATGTGATATCTATATAGTGACCACTATACCTTCTCTTTTATTTGTCACAAATGTCATAAAAACATGTTATATACTTTCATATGGGGATTAACGTCACCATTTGTATGTGATGTAACTTTCAATACAACATAACTCTGGGTAGCATGGGCTGGCCAAACCTTTATGTTGTAGCAATAGGCCAATATATAAAATTGCATCTCTCTGTAAGTCTGTGTCATCACCTGCCTTGTCTCCATGGAGTTGGCTACGTTTCATGCCATAGTGGGGAACTTTCCAGGAAATGCAATAACATCTCCACAGAGACAAGAAGTTAGTGGACAGTTAGTGAACACCTGACTTATTACATAGCGCACGTAATAACAGTGGGGCAGTGAGTCAAGCATTGCCCCATCGACCAGAGAATCTGCGGTTCAAATCTCACGTAAAGTCTGTCCTGCTGTTGTATTCCTGAGCAAGACATTCCCATCTTGTCTGCTTATGAATTTGTCATCTTTGTGTAATTGCGTTAGCCATAGGGACCTTAGCCACAAAATTGCAGCAAATGTTCCCCCACTAGGTTTAAATGGTAAATTAATTAGGAGCGAATGAATAATACATGCAACAAATATTATTACAACTATAAATATATCACCAAAATGTAATTTAACATAATCCTCCAGCCACAACTTCCAACAGTTATTAAAATCTGCTCATTCTATTGCCTTTTCCCGTACATTTGACCCCTTCATTCACCAGCGCTGATTTACCTTATATTTACTTTACATTACATTTTAACCTAAAGACCATAAATACACAGTCAAAGCCATTCTTTGTAATAAATCCAAGTCTTGGTGCACCATTAGAAGGTGTTGGAGAGCTTGATGGTGTTAGCAGTCCCCAGGTGAAATGTGCCATATTTTCCAGTGCGGCGCGATGGATTTCGGGAGCTCATGTTTGATGTGTCTGGGGGGATATTGGCTGAGTCGTACTAACATCTGCTGCTCATTTTGGGTGGGCTTCGGACTCCAAGTTTTCCATTCACGTCCATGTCCTAATCTCCCAAATTATATCCCCAACTGTGCCCACAAGCCCACTTTCCCAAGCCCGTAAAACGCAGTGCGGAATTTTATAGGTGGTGTAGAGATTTGGGATTGTTTTGGTTTGTTTTAGGACTAACTTGCAAGTACATTTTTTTTTTCATTTTTAGATTGAAGAGAAATCATTCAAATTTGTTGTGTTTGAAAATAAGTCAGTTTGATCCGAGATTTTGTCCAATGTAAAATGAGTAGTTTGGCTAGTATAAATTGTGCCTATATAACATGGAATATTTAATTAGTTTCAAGACAATTTGTTAAATTAAGTAAGGCATTTAAACAAATCAAATAACCTAGGTCAACCCTTGTTTTAATAATATTCTGGTAAGTACTATTGCATTGTATTGTATTGTATGTTAAAGGAACTGTAAAATATTGACTTTAAATTTCCGTAAACCTAACCTACCCTATCTAGTGTCCCCAAGTACTTCTTCTGATTAATCTTACAAAAGAAAAGATGATTTGTACCAGATTTAACTACAGCTACCATTCCATCTGCTGTTCCTTGGCAGGTGAACACACATTAAAAATACACATCTCATTACAATTACATTACAAGAATAACAGTTCATCATTAATATTGGCAGTAAAATACAATAAAATGTCACCATGTCCAATACATTATGTCCTACAGTCCATACAAATACAAAAAATCACTGTGTGCAGTACGAGGTAAACGTTTTTAAAATCAAAGTTTTATCTGATAACAATTCAAATGCTGATTTACTATTAACTACATAAACATTGGACATGATGATCCCATTTATTCATGTTATAATTTGGTGTTTTAGTTATCAAGACAATTATCCAATCAGAAAGCAGAAGCAGCCTCACATGAGTCTCTCATTTGGGTTGCCAGATTCACTGCTGAAATTCAGTTGGTTTAAACCTAAAAGGAGTCTCTCTGATGTGAATCCTCACCACCTAAACCCCAGCACCTACAGCCAATCATTAATCAGTGCTAGTGCAGCCTCTGCAGCTCAGTGAGTCTGAGCTTTCACATGAGGTATGACCTGTCCATATATTGAGAACAAGACAAACTTCTATGTGTCCTCTATCTGCAGGTTTAGGCACCGGCAAAGCAGGTTCAGTTGTGGCTGTACCGTTTTTAACACTAATGCAGTTCCTTTAGATATATTAATACATTAAACTAAATAGAGGCAAAATATGCTGACTGAAGGCATGGTGAAAATCATTATTCAATTGTCCTTTTATGATATTTATGCAGCCGTCTCATTTATAAAACATCTTTTGGCACATAACTTATGTAGACATTCCTTTTGGCAGTGTAAAGTTAACAATGTGCCAGGGCATTATGTGCGGTTAGCATAAGTAAGCTAGCGCGGTGTGAGATCGGGGAGGTCCTGCAGTTTTAAATGTTTTTGAGGTTAAACCAAAGGAACAATAAAGAAAAGCCACTTAACCAAACAGTTGTGGAGGAGCAGAGAGCCCACGGTAGCACTTATGTAACCCCCAGACACATAGTTTATGTGAGCATTAACAAGACAGAATTTGGACTATATGAGATAAAGTGTGTTCCTGTTGTGAAAACTATGATGGTGTTGTCAACATGATCATTTAGGGATTCATACGCATTATAGGGATGCAAGATTAATCACAATCTGACTTTAAATTGGAATAGACGCAGTTAGCAACTTTTCTGGTACGCCACCTGCCTCTCTCCATGGAGATGTGATTGCTTTGCCTACAGTGTTCCATAGTATGGGATAATTGGCATTAAACTTACATATAGAGACAAAGAGATGGCACCATAAGGCCAATTTACGGGTCAGATCTGTGGATAGGCTAGTCTGTGCTTTTGAACAACCTCCATTGAGAGAGTAGGTAGCGGACCGATAATAGAAAAGTTACATAGTGCACCTTTAAGTATAATTTCCTCCCAAAACAACAAAAACTTAAAGACGTTGTACCTGATTTTTTTTAATTAAAAAAGTGAAAACAGAACTAGTTTATTTTAAATGGTTTGCAGTGATCAAAAGTTATTCCTGACTTACCTTATTTATTCTGAGCATCCTAATTATTCACCATAATGACTTAATAAGTTATTTTCACAACTCTCAAAGACCAGTGCGGTGTTTTGCCATGATGATAAAGCTAACAACAACTAGAATGCTAATGCCACTTCCTGATTATTGGACAATAAAATATTTTCTAATTAGATGCAGACAGCACACAGCTGACAGATTTTGAGCTGCTTAGACAATATATCGGGCAAGACAAATTTTCCTCAATTACATGGGAAAAAATAGGATACAGGGCCTTTAATTTCGTGCTCAGTTTTGCTCTCCACCCCTCACTGCACTAAACTCATCACTAACTTCAATCTTTTCCCATTTTCCAGGAATCCCAGTGGAGGACCGCGTCAACATCTTCATCAACAGCTTTGGCTCCATCCAGGAGACCACCATGGTAAGATAACCCAGAATGCACTTCACTGCTCCGGACGCTATCGACAATCAATGCCTCTCCCCATCACCCTCACCCGAGAACTGCATTGTCCTCTGTTCTATCAGCCCTGTTGGGCAGTGAATCATTTGGAGACCGCACTTTTCACGGCTCATTTATCTGACGGCTTAATTGCGTATAAGGGTGTGTCGCTGGAATGTTAATTACGAGATTAAAAGTCAAGGACGAGGCTAAAAAAAAGTATCCCGTAGCTCGCTAACGAAGGCGCCGTGTGTTCATTTGAAGCGCAGGGAGGAGGCCTGTAATAACCGTTGACAGCCCTGTGAGTAAATATGCACAATCATGGCGCCATAGACAAGACAGGAAACAGTGACGCGGATCCGGTGGGGCACATTACTTAGCATGTTGTTTAATTTGGTGTATCAGCAGCAAACAGAGCTAGCGTAATCGAAGTGGCTAATGGGAGGTCGTAAATTAGGGAAATGGTGTGTTGTAGGGACAGTATGTGAGGTGTTTTAAGGTCTTGGTCTAGACTCAGGTTTTACTAATTAAGTTAAGAATTATTATTTCAGGAAAAAACAGAAAAGCTTTAGTCTATTTCTAGATGAAACCCCAATGGCAGAAATGTTTGCTTTAAAGTTGCATTGCGTAATATTTTTTTTTTTGATGGAGGGTATGGCCTATGCTTCTATCCATGCAGATGTTACTGCTTTGCCTAGAATATTTCACAGTATGGCATTAGTACCACTTGGCCAAGGTTAAAGTCAGACCTGTGGAAAGGCAAGCCCACTCACATTAAGAATGCGTGTCTTACAAGGTATTTTTGACCAATAAAAACACCTGTAATGAAATGAATGATATATAGATTCATTTGAAGCCATACTGTGGAACAATCAGGGAAAGAAATAACCAATAACAAGCATATGGCAGAGTCCTAACCATAAATCTTTTGCTGTGCACCTTTAAAGTAAGAACAAAACATCAATCACTCAACTTGTCAAATTATTTCATAGTTAGATTCCAAATACATAAGAGACAGAAAAAAATGGTCACAGTATTTTCCAATAAGAATTCCAACACAATTTTAAGATATTGGGAAAAAAAGAAAAAAAAATAGAACGGCTGAGAAAGCTATTAATGTCCCACAGTGAAAGGAGAGTGAGGTTGAGAAGAACACATTTTGGAGCAGACAGACAGGAGTATGGAGTGACTCCCTGCTGTCGCCCTTGGGTGCCCTGTGACTGATGGTGCTGCTGGCGAGATGGAGGAGGGAGATGACACAGCTGTACACCTGTTTGGATAGACCATTTCTCTGTGGGCTGGTTCAATTCACACTTGAGATTCTGTTGATCTCACATGGAACGCACAAGTGTCACCAAAAAAATAAAAGGATGGTTTATATAACAACAACAGCAATGATGCTGTATTTGTTGTCACTGTAAAACCAGCCTTACAGTAATTTTAACCAGCCTAAAGAGCAACTCCCAAAATTATGGAACTGTGTGATTAACACCTCCACACAAACAAATTTGTTTTTTCTATACTATTCATCGATTAAAATTTTCCTGTTATAGGTGCCATTTTGAGAATTTTTTACCCAAAGTCAGAATATTTTGTTTGTCTGGGTAAATTGCTATCATTTAAATACAGCTCTTAGTTTGAAGGTGCATTAGTTTTTTTGGTGGAGGGTCCACCACCTGCCCGTCTCCATGGTGATGCTTTCGCTTTGCCTAGAGTGCAAGGTAGATACGACTGAGCCACTGAACTACTGGGGTGACAGTAGCTCAGTTGGAGTGTTTGTCCACTGATCCAAAAGTTGGCAGTTCGAATCCTGCTCTTAACATAAACATAATTAGTTGAGCGATGAGATCCACTGACCCACAGGTTGGCGGTGCGATTCCAGCTCCCACAGATTCATGCTGTCGTTGTGCCTTTGGGCAAGACACTTAACCCACCTCGCCTCCAGTGTCTGTGTACACTGGTGTGTGAATGTACAGTATGTGTGAATGAGTGAGTGGTTCCTTGATGTAAAGCGCTTTGAGTGCCTTGGTGGAAAAGCGCTATATAAATATGTGACCATTTACCATTTACATTTAATGCCATACTGTGGAACTTTCCAGGCAATAGTACCTTTATATACGAGTCATTTAACTTTTACTTTTTTAGTCAATTCATTGGTTCGATAGAATCTTAGCCGAATACATTTCTCTACTAGTCAGCTAATTATTATTATTATCAGTATTAAAAGTATTTGTAACCACAACAGCAAAAAGGAAAAGACATGGAGTGAGCTGAGTTTTGGGAGTGACTGGACAGTTTAATCTGCCTTATCACATATGAAGGTGCTGGTTACCAGTAGGGTTATCAAAAGTATTGAAAATCAGATGGTAATCGATACTAAAAGTAGTATCTAAACTAGATTCTCATTCAGGCAAGTATCGATACTGAAAAATTCACATAACTGGATAAAATTGGACCTTTCCTGAACAGTTTCATCTTGAGTTTTATCAGAACTATTGTAAGACCACATGGTAAGATAAACAAATACTATTACTTTGTTTTGAAAATTGCAATATTGTCTAAAAAGGGGCTTTTAAGATGATCACTTGGGTATCAAAATCGGGACAAAGTATCGAGTATTCTTTACTATTGGAACTGAGTTGAAATATTAGTATCAACAACAACTATTTACCTGTACCTCTCTGTATACATAGTTGTTTTTGAGATACTAATACCTTTAATTGATGCATAGGGTTAAGTTAAACATCCTCACACATCACTGTTGTTCAAACAAAAAAGAACACATTTGCAGATTCCGAATTCACCTTGTATCCCTAAATGGACAAAGTGCTTTTATATACCCAGGGAATTGCGCACACAGCCTATAATAGAATTGTCTGAATTGTCTGGTCTAACCTCCTCAGCTTCTCTCCATTGATTACCGGCCCATCTTAAATCTCACCGGAGCACCGCGCAACCCAGGCATCCCGCGAACCGAGAGGGAAGACGTATTCCGCGCTTCCTGTTTCTTGAAAGGCGAAAGAGGTGTGGGAATTGGCCAAGTGTTTCTATCAAGTGTACCGGAGCGAGGCTGGTTCGGAGCTGTCAGCTCTGTCACCGAAGGGGTAGAGCAGGTCGAAAATCACTTCCTCCCCGTCCGAAAGCGCGGCTCTCCACCCGAATAGAGCCATCTGCCAGAGGAACGGTGGTTTCGGGGAGATTTATAATAGCCGCGGAATCTGCTGTGCCAAGTCTGAGGCAGGTGCAACCAATCTACAGTGTTTTACAGACAGGCAGGGTGCAAGATGGAGAGGTGGGTTGGTGGTGTATGGGGATGTCAAAGTTAGCAGTGCGTAGAACTACTGTGGATTTATTGTTGTGAAGAGATAACAAGAATATTGCAAGAAAACTGTGTTTCAAGTGTTATTACTTAAAGGGCCCATATTATGCTATTTTCAGATCTATATTATAATGTTGTATCCTCATCAAAAACTTACCCGGAGTCGTGTTTTGTTTCGTTCACACATGTTCAACACAAATCCTGCATATTTAGGCTTGAGTTCTTGTCTCAAACAGAAACACTCTGTTCAAATCCTGCATATTTAGGCTTGAGTTCTTGTCTCAAACAGAAAACACTCTGTTCCACCTTATGATGTCATGTAGAAATACAGGAAGTGCTCCACTGTGTTTTTAAATTCTATACACCCTGAATAGAATCATTTGGATAATTGGAGCCCTGGAATTTCCAATTTCTATCAAATAAAGGGTGAAAGGTAGACGCTGAAAACTACTGCTTCATGACATCACAAGGTGGAACAGAGCATTTTGCGCTTGGGAGATGTAGACAGACTAATAATAAAGATTTACTGATTTGCTGTGTATGAAACAAAACACAACTCCAGGTGTGTTTTTGAGGAGGTAACAACATTATAACATGGCTTACAGCTCACAAGAGTCAATTTTACGTAATATAGGACCTTTAAAATAATGTCTAAAGATTTGCGATACATTTAAAAAGTAGGATTCTGTTCAGAATGCATGTTATAAACAACTCCAGAAGCATTAACTTTTGAGAGAAGACTAAAATATGAACTGTAGTAGTAGTAGTACAAGAATCCCTTGCATTTCGGAACTAGAGATTTTTCTGTAAATATTTTGTTCTTTGCAGAGGACATTCTGTTATCTAAATAAATGCAGTTTTTGCTATTTGATAATTGTACCAACTCAAATTGAGATTTTAATTTTATTGTGATGTATATTCAGCCTTATCAGTAGGTGGAATAAACCATGTTTAATTTATTTTTATGTAAAAAGGAGCAATGATTTTAACTATCTACCTGCTAACAGATCCATGCTGTCATAGTAAACACAATTGTACCAAATTGCTCAGATAAAAGGGTAAAATGGGGTGAAGAGTTCCAAGTTTTAATGTAACATTCCTCCCGATTTCTCTTTTTTAGTTAAATGAAGTCAATTTTAGTCAAATAAGTCAAATAATTTGTGAAATATAAAAGTTCCGTTTGCAAAAAATGAGTTCACATAATTTAATACATAAGATCATGACAGATCATGAAGTCACTAAATATATGAATTCATGGATGGCTTTTTCATTACTTATCCATTAGCAACAGTAAAAAAGAGTCTTTAATTTGGATTTTAAAATATTAGGCCTTATTTCAAGATGCAGATTTTCTGGTAGAAAGTTCCACATTCATAGAAACCAAATGAGCCTTCACTGTGTTTGGAGAAGAACTGATGTCATGATCTTCCTAATGTATATTAATGCCAGTTTTAAGGTAAAACTTGAATCTTTCAGATGACGGACCTTATCATAAATCTTAACACAATTTGTTGATGGCAGTAAATGAAGATTGGAATGGCTTCAACTTTAGCATAGACCAGAAGCCTTATTGTCATAAGGTGCTGTTAGCCTGAGCAGGGTCCAGCTGGTGCTCGGTCTCCGCTGTTTGACATGTCGTCCATCTTCACCCGCTGCATTAAGAGTCTGTGTTCCTCACACCTGCTCCACAACAGCTTGAGCCCCGCCAAAATAAAAGTCCCCCTGAGGTCCCAGCAGCACAGAGCAGGGGTTTACTGGAATGGTCCATAATCAAAAGAGTGTGAGAGAATTTAAACTAGTTCATTTTAAATGGTTTGCTGAAGGTCCAAAATTATTCCTCACTTACCTTATGCTTTCTGAGCATCCTAATTGTTCACCGCAATGAATTTATTAGTGCTTTTCATCAATGGCTTGTCTCCATGGAAATGTTGATACTTTGCCTAGAATATTCCACAGTATAGCTTTGACTTATTTATCTCAATGGAAGCATGCATGCCACCACAAATCTTACGCAGTGTGGCTTTAAAATCTGTCTCAACTATAATGAGTTTACAAGTGTCTATATACATCTGTGCCTCTTGTGTTGTTTTCCAGGATTACCGAGTGAACATCTTCTTGCGACAGCGTTGGAACGACCCTCGGCTGAAGCTGCCTCAGGAGTTTAAGTCCGAGTCCCTCACAGTGGACCCCAAGATGTTCAAGTGTCTGTGGAAACCAGATCTGTTCTTTGCCAACGAGAAGAGTGCCAACTTCCATGATGTCACGCAAGAGAACATCCTGCTGTTTATCTTCAGGAATGGAGATGTGCTCATCAGTATGAGGTAATCATTTGCTGTCGTAGTTTCATAGCTTGGATGATCCTAGGAGCTATGTTGCCTGGGGAACTATGCCCCTGGTATGGTCTCTGATGGCCAAAGCCCTTATGACAAGTTTTAAATCGAGGTTCGTGGGGCCCCGGTAATGCCGACTGGGACCAAGAGGGTGGTGCAGTGTCCTTTGGGCAGTGGTCAGGAGCATTTACACTCATTCTCAATTTCTAACACATCACTGTTTCTATAGGACAGACCCTTTCAGTGTAAACAGAATGGCTGCATTCCATTAGCTGGTAATATTCCTTATGTTAGCTCCAGTGCATTTTTAATAAGAGAGTTAGCGTTAGCTTCCAAACATGACAAACTATGAAAAACTGGGACTGTTTTGGCCAGAGTCTTGTCAGAAAACATGTGTAGAAGTGTTTGGTGTAGGTTATGAATGTTTGTGATTAGCACTGAAATTAGCATACATGCTAACCACCACGTAATAAACATTTCTTAAATTCAATGTCATGCTGGACAATAAAGCAACAACAAAAAAACAAAAACAGTTTGACAGCAATTCTAAACATGTCATTCATGGAAGTGTCTATGTGACCAGCTTCATGAAGTAAGACTTTCTGAATGAGAGAGAGTGAGGTAATGAATGGAGTAAAAAGAAAAAAAAGAAAGAAAGAAAGAAAAACATTTTGGACCTGGTTTTAGATCAAACATTTTTTTTTTATTTATTTTTTTTTTATTGTGGTTACAAGTTAGTGCAGAAAAATGAGATCAAACATTTTTTTTTTATTTATTTTTTTTTTATTGTGGTTACAAGTTAAGCAGAAAAATTAATAGGTAATTGCTCTCCATCCAGTAAGTAAAATAACCACAATCAATACATCTGTTACTATTTGTAGAAAATATAAAAATTCAAAGCAGGAACACAAAAGACGTGATGGACAAGGGAAGAGATAGGACATAATACCCAAACAGAGAATTGCATTTGTGAGTCTATGGGCTGCATATTGTATTCAGTGTCATCTGGGGACACAGTCTATATGGGAGCTGCCCTCTCTTATAAATCTCCCCATTTCTCACTAGATTACATTCTGACACATTTTGTTTTCAGTCTAGCCGGAGTGTGACTCAATATGGCACTTCTGGGATATGACTATATAGTACCCCACATCTACATCGATTTGCAGCATCTTCGAGACAAAAGAAAAACCAGGGAGTTCACAATTTCTTAATGTCACCGTTGGGTATTGTCAAAGTCTTAACGGCAGTAACCTCACGATGTACATCTCTATTGTCTATGAAAGAAATTATACTTTTTATCTGACATTTACCCAGTTTGCGTACATGTTACAGATATTACTGTTCAAGAACACATATTATGAAAGATTGTTCCCTCAGCATATCTGGAGCTGTATTATGTTTCATTCACACTTGTTTAATAAATCCATTAATCCAAAGTCGTCCTCTCTTGGCACTCAAAAATCCTCCGTTTGCATTTTGCTCATTCAGCAGCGTCATAGATACATCTGAATAAATCTCCAGACTCCTCCTGTTTTTAAGTCCGTAAACCATCACCGGACGCATTCTATGGTCAATCTGTGTTCACGGCAAATGCATGGCTCTATTAGCATAGCATTCACGAGGGATAAGGACTTCATTTGTTTAGTTTGCCATAGTTCATTCCCGTTGCTGACAGCAGAGGGAGCTCTAACGCCTAAATGTCTCATTGGAAACGGGGGTGTAGTTTATAAAGTACATATTATTTTAAGTTAAAACGTGAAATGTTTATCCCAAACTAACCAAAAGCGAGAATTAAATCCACAAGAATGCATATGTGCTCTTTACACTTTACTGATCGATGAGATTGACAGATATTTGGTTACTATAGTATCGACAAAAAAGGCATTAGTAATCAAATTAATAAAAAAAAAAAATACATATTTTCAAAAATGCAACTGTTCTGTAGCCTTAAAAGTGCACTATTATAACCTTTCTGGTGAAGGGTCTACCACCTCTTTGGAGATGTTATTGGTTAGTGTTAGTCTTGCTTGTTTGCCTGTCTCCATGGAAACAATAAAGTTATGAATCAAAGTTTACAGTCACAGGTTAAATTTGTGGCGAGGCGACCCCTCTCACAGTAAGTTTACAATGTATTTATTTATTTTTTTAGCAATAAAGCACATGTAAATCCATTAACACAAGATAGTTTAATGCCATGCTGTGGAACTTTCTAGGCATAGCAGTGACATCCACCACCAGAAAAGTGCGTCTTTAAGTACAGTACCTTTTGGTGGCAATGTCTGATTGTGCTTTATAATAAACAACCACTGTCATATTTCAAAAGGCATATTACTTTTGGTTGGTTTCACTGAAAGAGAGCAAAGGATCATGGTCTATGTAGTTTCCCTCAGTAATTGATTCATGTTTCTACAACACAATACATTACAACGCCCAAATCTTTTTAAGATAGTTATAATGTCACTATATTACGCTATTATCAACGCTACATGTTTTCTCTTATTTGTCTCCTCTTCTGAAGGTTGTCCATCACCCTCTCCTGCCCACTGGACCTCACCCTCTTCCCCATGGACACTCAACGCTGCAAGATGCAACTGGAAAGCTGTAAGTATGATTCATAGGACTGAGCTGGCATATGCATGAGCTGGGAATACTCTTGTTTTTGCGAAGTTAGCTACTGCTGCTAAACGAATGCCTTTTGCTTCGGTCGTATTTGCCCATTTGCGTGGTGGGCACTTAGAGAGGCAGAATAAATCATCATATTTTAAAGGCGCTGTGAAAGTCTCGGAGCTAATTGAGCTTGACTGCGCTTATTACGTCTTGTTTACGAAGACGCCGGGATCGAATGAACAGAAAGGGTCAGAACTCAGAATACGGACAGCTGCAAGCACTGATAGCTCGCTGTGGGTCTTTATACATTCAACCAAGAGACAATTTAATTATGGCAAACAATAGGTGACGCAGCACTTTCTAGAATTTGATATTGTTATAATTTCAGATGGTCGGTAGGGCTATGTAAAGCCCTATAGGGGATTCACTGGTGTTGGAAGAGATATCAAAACACAACTTGTCACATTAATCTTATGGCTTAAAGTCCTCAAGGTTATTCAAAAAAGTCCTTTCTTTTCTGAATAATGGCATCACTTTCTGAAGCTATTGTGGAATAAAAACTTTTGTTTGTTTATACTGACAAAGTAATTCCGCCATAGAATTCTGACCTGTCCTCCAGCTGTATTTTAACTGTGAGGGTTCTGCAATCAGGGCTGCAAACTGGGGCATAGTGAAAGAGGTGACAGTCTAACCGTTCATCCGCAGAGTAATCAAATGTTGGCTGTGCTCAAAATTCTGTGACTACAATTGCAATTGTATGTTACTGTAGTTATATTTTTTGCCCGAAAAGTGTGAATTTTAAATAAAAACACCCACTCACGAAAAGTGTCTGCAATTTACAGTGTGTCAAGTGTCAATATGGGACAAAAGGGAGTCTGGGGGGAATTTTTAACGAAATCTATGCAATTCCCTACATTCTAGCGCATTTTAGAGGTTAATTAACTAATACTTAGTAAATATGGTTATGTTTTTTCACTTCCCAGTAAATAAAAAATAAAACTGGTATAAGAGTAAATGGACTCTTCAAAGAATCACACAAGACTGAGACCACCGCACTCTTTGGGCATTAAAGAACAAGGTGGGTGTTCCATATAGTTGTATCATTACAGGCCTGTACATAAAGAGAATACAGTTGCCATTTACTACTAGTCCAGTATACTGTTTGAACACTTCTACTAGTATTATTAGCCCACTTATGTGTAATGAGACTCTGAACAAAGCTTTTACTGTTTGGTCAATATTTGAATCTCTACTTTTTACTTGAGTATATTCACTGCTTATAGTTTTATCACACTGTAGTATGGGCTGTGGCTTTGGAAAAACGCACAGTCCAAACCTTATGGAGATCTGAACTTATGTTCTTGTGAGCTAGACTGTTGAAGGTACATAGTCACCTCATTGGTTATGCATGCACATGCACGCGCCTTACATTGCTAGTATGTAAAATCTAACGTCTTATTGCATGTTGCTGTAATTATAATTTCTTGGCGAACATGAAAGCGGTCGTTAAAAAACAGAGCGCACCAGCATTGGGCCAAACTGGGTCTGCAGCCACTTAGCTTTGTATTAGCACGCTGCAAAAATAATTTAAAATGTGAACGTCAGGCAATCAAAGTGAACATATTGAGCGCTAAAACTTTCACCTGAGTGGTCTGTGCCTCAGCACAGTGGTGGCGCTGTTCCTGTCGTCGGTGGGTCAGCACTGGTCGAGGGGATCTCAGCTTGTAACCGATTGGCTCCTGCAGACGCAGGAGACGCACAATGTCCCTCACCTGAGAGCACACTGAACCAACGAGAGCGTGCTTCATTTGGACGTGCTTGAAACGTGGATCTCGCCTTGCGGCCCATGCCTCTTCAAATGTGCCTTTAAATGACATGGTTGAGGTTCAAGTATTGCAGAAAACATGGATTGAAAAAGGGCAGAAATATTACTTTACACTGTTGTTTAAGAAATTACACTGCATGTCTGTTTTATTTTTGCTTTTAATGAGCTCTCCAAATCAATGATAAGGATATATTGAGTGGTGATTGGTTGA
This sequence comes from Periophthalmodon schlosseri, assembly GCA_000787095.1. Classification (NCBI taxonomy): domain Eukaryota; kingdom Metazoa; phylum Chordata; class Actinopteri; order Gobiiformes; family Gobiidae; genus Periophthalmodon; species Periophthalmodon schlosseri. The sequence continues at coordinate 14,537 of KN470354.1, read as the reverse complement.
GAGGCAAAACGACAAGATGGAATTACAATCCCCATATGAGTTTATGAACAGCATTTGGTTGGTGTTGGTTTAATTTGTTAATCTATTTATGTACTCAGTATTGTGTAATGCATGTGACTGAATGCAGTACCCAGATTACAGTATGTATTCTTGAGCTCTTATATTATATTCTGCCTTTCCCCGTGTGATGCAGTTGGCTACACCACAGACGACCTGCAGTTCATGTGGCAGACAGGAGACCCGGTGCAAATGGACGCCATCGCTCTGCCTCAGTTTGACATCAGACAGGAGGACATCGACTACGGCAACTGCACCAAGTTCTACGCAGGCACAGGTAATGGGAGATTATATTCATCATGTTGATCTATTTATTTAAGTGTAGGATTAGTGTAGGATTTAATCACATATACAAAAACACTGGATTTTGTACGTGTATCATTTAGCATGTTCACAATTAGCATTATTCATTCACTCCACACTTGGTCCTTGGCCCTTCTGATCACTACCAACACCCACACACCACATTCAAAGTAGGCAAGGTGGGTGAAGTGTCTTGCCTAAGGACACAACAACACAACCTCACTGTGGCACCTGGTATTACCAACGGTCTCCCATCCAAGTACTACTTTTGACGTGAAAGTATACATCAAAAACATTCTAGATTACAATACAAGATGGGGCAATTTTGCTTTTTTCTTTTTTTTCTGACGTACTGGAAACTTAAGAACCTGAAAGAAATCTACAAGACACACTGAGAGCATGTAAACTGCACACTCCCCTCTAGAAAAAAAACAAAACAAAACAGGATCAACTGTGCCTTTTCAAGAATACTTCAGGTAAATGTAGTGCTTCAGCTCATATAGCTTCACTGGACTTGTTCCAATCGTGCATTTGCTCAGTTGTGGATTGCTAGGTTATTTGTATGCTAATATTATTTTTTGTTATTATAGCAACAAAAGAACAATATCTACATTTGCACACTAAGATATGTACATATACAAACTTGAACAATACAAATATCACAGTGAAAAATGATCAAAGCCCATAATAAAACTAGAACAATAATATTCCCCCTTTAAACAGTTTACATTCCATTTTATCCTAACATATGTTAACAAATCTTTGGCATCTCTTTGTACAGACACCTGTGATGGGTCTTTGTCGATTTAGATTAGTTCCACACCTCTAAATGAAAGATTCAATCAGGACGGCCGGATGAGGTGTTCACACTTCAATGACATGATCCTATTATTCCACCAGCCAATCACACACCAGCTAATACGCGCGCTAATATTGTGAGGACGGACTACAGAGGAATTAGCATGTCACGGTATTATGTGATATCTATTGAAATACAATGAAAGAGAGAACGTTTTTTTTGCAACTTTGTACTGATAAAGAAAGATTGGATTTCTTTAAAAGCAATGAAAAGAAAAAAAAAAGTATATCTATGTAAATTTTAAATATGGAAGTGAAATGAAATTGATTGTATGAATAATAATGGTAAAAGCGCTTTATGTTCCAGTGTATGAAATACGATACAGTCTCTAGGTTTTATGTTGGAGACAGATAAAGACCAAAGTGCTGTAAAAACTTTGGTTATGATTTAAGAAAGAATGATCCATATAATCAAATATAAAATCCTGCCTATATTCTTGGCAGGGTAAAGAAGGCCATGCAGTATATAGTATTAGTACAGCAAATGCAGAGATGGGTATAGTCCTCAGTTACATTTACTCAAGTACACTTATTTGAGTAACTTTTTAATAAAATTGTACATCTCTGAGTAGTTTTCAGACACCATACTTTTACTCCAAACTTAGAAATATATTTTTGTGGAACAGTACTGTTGAGTAAGCCTGCAAGTGACAAAAGCTTAAAGTGGCTGTAATCAGAGCAGTCATGTGTAATGTCACATAGTACTTGGAATACTTTTGGTGATCAGGTTTTGTGCATTGTTTCATGTTTTAAGGAACCTGATGTGGATACCTGGTCCAACAGGTATCCACATCAAACTCCGCCCCTGCAGCCAGGTGTTTGTAATCAAAAACACCTGGCTGTAATCAGAGCAGTAATGTGTAATGTCACATAGTACTTGTAAGACTTTTGGTGGTCTAGTTTTTGTGCATTATTTCACGTTTTAAGGAAGTGTGATTGGTCCTACAGGTATCCGCATCAAACTCCGCCCCTACAGCCACGTGTTTTTAATCAGAAACACCTGGCTGTAATCAGAGCAGTCATCTGCAATGTCACATAGTACTTGGAATACTTTTGGTGGTCTAGGTTTTGTGCATTATTTCACGTTTTAAGGAACAGTGTGATTGGTCCAACAGGTATCCACATCAAACTCCGCCCCCGCAGCCAGGTGTTTGTATTCAAAAAGACCTGGCTGTAATCAAAGCAGTCATGTGTAATGTCACATAGTACTTGGAATTGCAGTGGTTCCGTTTATGACTGATTTTGGACTAGGAACAGGAGGCAATCCTATTTAAATGACATATACAGAGTTTAGTAGTAAAAAAAAAAGAAAAAAAAAAAAAAGAAAGTTGATTTAGTGTTTAGTTCCATAATTCACAACATAAAATGAAAACGTGTACTGCTGTTGGACATTCTTGGCATTCTTGCTTTATGTAGTTGGCATGCTACACTGAAGTGATGCCAAGTGAGGTCTTGTTTAGGAGTCTGGCTTTTCAATATGGAAGAAATAAAATGCATATGCCCATAAACTCGACACATGGATCATTTTTATGAGAAGAGCTGGACATTTAAGTACATTGCAATACATGTTCATAATGGTAGCACAGTGGACATACCATTATACTGCTTAGAACTTAAGGTACACTATGTGACTTTTCCAGCAGAAGGTACGCCATCTTCTTATTTCCATGGAGATGTTATAAGACAAACAGGTGGTGGGCCCTCGACCGTAAAAGTTACATAGTGCACCTTTAAAGATACCATTTGTAAGATTATTGGATTTTATTTTATTTTTTACAAGAAGATGGCAGATGTGAAACCTGTCCCCTCTCCCCTCACCTGGCCTTTGTTCACTTGTGCTTGTGGGTCTTCTTCGTCCGATCAAAGCTAGCACACTGTAAGACAGACAGCATCTAGTGGTGATATGTGAGAATGCAACGGGGGCGGGGCGGTCAATCTAATTACAACTGGTTTTAAAGCTTTTAAAGAAGAAACTGTTTTGGTTTTAAACTATGTCATTTGCATCTAAAAATACACATTTGACATAAAAGTTATCATATTATCTTTGTCACCCTATATTAAGCCACTTATACAACACTTGAGTTGGAATGCAATGCATATTTATACATTTTATTAAAATATGGGCATATTTTAATAATAAATGGCAATCTCAGGTCTGGATTTATTACATATAATTTTAATTTTTAATTTTTTTTATATATCGACACCGGATACTAATCAATACCAGTACGAGTATCGAAACTAGATACTAATTTGAGCGGACACGTTAGTGCCATATGAACCATCTCACACTCTGAGGACTTCAGGGACCAGCCTCCTGCTGGTGCCCAGAGTCAGGACTAAACATGGAGAATCAGCGTTTCAGTTTTATGCAGCTAAAACCTGGAACATCTTCCTGAACTGGTGCCCAGAGTCAGGACTAAACATGGAGAATCAGCGTTTCAGTTTTATGCAGCTAAAACCTGGAACAATCTTCCTGAAGATGTGAGACAGGCCTCTACTTTGACAATGTTTAAATCCAGGCTCAAAACGGTTCTGTTTAGCTGTGCATATGACTGAAAGGTTTTTATTCTGCACTCTTCTCCTTTAATGTTAATTTTATGATGATTATTTCTGATTATTTATGTTTTGATTTGTTGTGTTGTGCACAACACAAGCACTTTGAATTACCTTGTGTACGAATTGTGCTATACAAATAAACTTGCCTTGCCTTGCCAGGTATCGACACTAAAAAAGTTGCATTCACAGGACAGAAATGAACCTTTTTTGAATATCTTTAGAATGATCTTGAGCTGTATCAGAACAAGTATCAGTCCACACAGACTAGAAGACCACAATGGAACCTACCTGGACGACTGAGGGATTACACAGATATAAAGCCACATGGGAATATAAAAGAAAGTAGTACCATTTAATGTTGAAAATCACATTCCATTGTCTAAAAAAAGTCTTTGTCTGTTATTATCATTGTGGTATCAGAATCAGTATTGAGTATTGAGTCCATTCCTTAGTATCGAAATCGAGTTTGAAATTTTAGTGTCGTGACAACACTAATCCAGGCCGGTATTGTTCCAAGCCAATATAAAGGAACACACTAACTAAAGGTCAACAGTTGATCGTACAGAGGAATATGTCTGTCAAAATGCAGATGTTTGGCCCGGTTTACGAATAATAGCCCTATCTCTGCAAGTACGTGATTTATCCACATGAAACAAAAACTGGCACCAAGTTCAATGTCTTCTCTGTCAGTATAAATTCTTTTCACGTTAGTATTAAAATATGGTAACATCATTGAGGCTCGTACAGTAAATCTCTCATAGAGTTTATAAAGGCCTCCGCCCTCCAACCACCTATTTGGATGTGCTGTGCTGAAAGTGAGTGAGTCAGTCTTTAGTCGCCATGGAAACGGGTCTGACAAACCACAAAGATCCTTTCTGTGCGCAGATGCGTCCGCGGCACTAAGAGCTCGCCCACGTTCGTCTCCTGTGGGACATTTAAATATTTGACCGTTCACTTCACAGTCCCACCGCAAAGACAGGCTACGTCAGTACAACACGGGGGGAGAGGAGAGTGTGTTCAACAGGCTTTAAAGGACAGATGGAGGAGGTTTTGATGTGCTTCAAATATCAAATAAGGACTTGGACAGTACTCGAACTTGATGAGAAGATGCAGAGGTGAAAGCTGTCACTAAACATAGGACCTACTACACATCGCCTACAGTTATAGGCACCATTTTGAGGACGTTTCACCATTCAAAAAATTAAATGTTGTAATGATCTGATATTTTGTGTTCAGTTCAGAGTTGACTCCCTGTAACTGCTTTTCTATGAGACACTTGGTTGCTATGCCGACGAGTTAAAGTGAAGGTCAGTTATTGGTCTGTTTTGGAGACTGGCTCTAGTGATTTGAGACTGCTGTTTTTTTGCTTTTGTTTTAAGTGCAAAGTGTGGGTTTCTGCTTACAGTGGCCCTTGTGTTCAGGAAATAAACAACCAGAAGAAATTTGGAGTGTTTCCTTACACCAGAATATAAATAAAAAAATTGCCATGGCAACGGTCCTAATTTTGGATCATTCTGAAACTAAAGGTGAATAGACTGGATTAATGGATTTCAGCTTCCTGTTTGTAGGCACCATTTTGAGGACCATTTTGACCATTCAGAAGATAAGATATTTTAGGGTGCCACTTGCAACTTGTTACCTGTATGACATTGTAAAAAGTAGGCATGCAATCTATCCTATTTCTAAATAATTTGTTCAAATACATATTAAATATCGTCATATTTCCACATTACAGTATTGTGATTATTATGCCACAATCTGGGACACTGACAGACCACGTCCCAAGTATTTTACCAGTACATGCGGAGTTGACCTTTATTATCCTAAAACCCAAACTCTCCTGAGCTGGACCGTTGCTCTGGAACTTCAGGAGGGTCCTTTAGGTGCCCGAGCTGCATTGAAGTCAGTGGACGGACCAAACGCTGAGAACAAATTTCAGTCATGTCTGTCTAAGCGAATGTAACCTTGGTCTTTTAGATGAGGTTGTTCTTTCAAAAATCTCCTAGCATCAGCAAAGTAATCTCTCTGCCCCAACTGCCCAACCGTGAATTCTCTCTTCCTGCGTCTCCCTCTCTCTTCTTTCCTGCCTCACTGTCTTTTTCTCTCTCACACACTCTCTCTCTTTCTCGATCCCTCTCTCTCTCTCTTGCTCCTCCCTCTCTTTTTCTATCCCCTCTCTTTTCTTTCTCCTTCCCTCCCTCCTTCCCTCCCTCTTTACTCTCCTTCCTCCCCTCTTTCGCTCTCCCTCTCTCTTCCCTCTCTTTTATCTCACCCTCCCTCCCTCTCTTGCTCTCTTCCTCTCCTTTTCTCCCTCTCCCTCCCTCTCTTTATCTCTCCCTCTTCTTTTCTCCATCTCTCTCTTTTGTTCTCTTCCTCTCTTTCTCCCTCTCTCCCTTTCTTTTTCTCTCACCCTCTGCCCTCTCTCTTTCTGTCCCTCCCTCTAGTGCTCTCTCGCTCTCTTCCTCTCCTTTTCTCACTCTCTACCTCCCTCTCTTTATCGCTCCCTCTCCTTTTCTCTCGCTCCCTCTTTCAGTCTCTTCCTCTCCTTTTCTCCCTTTCTCTCTCCCTGACCCTCCATCCCTCTCTCTTTCTCTCTATTCCTCTAGCGCTTTCTCTTCCTCTCCTTTTCTCCCTCCCTCTCTCTTTCTCTCTCCCTCTCTCTTTCTCTCTCACTCTCTTTTTCTCCCTCTCTCCCTCCCTCTTTTTTTCTCTTCCTCTCATTTTCTCCCTCCTTCTCTTTTTCTCTCCCTCTCATTTTCTCCCTCTTTCGCTCTCTTCCTCTCTTTTTCTCCCTCTCTCTCCCTGACCCTCCCTCCCACTCTCTTTCTCTCTCTTCCTCTAGCGCTCTCTCACTTTCTTCCTTTCCTTTTCTCCCTCCCTCTCTCTTTCTCTCTCTCCCTCTCTTACGCT
>KN470352.1:11379-21581 GCA_000787095.1 Periophthalmodon schlosseri | reverse complement strand
GGAGTTTCCAATCTCTACTAAACTAAAAGCAAAAGGAGCTGTTCACTTGAAAACTGCCGCTTCATGACATCACAAGGTGGAACAGAGCGTTTTGAGCTTTGGAGATGTAGACAGACTAATAATAAAGTGTTACTTAAACATGTGTGAATGAAACAAAACACAACTCCAGGTCTGTTTTTGAGGAGGGAACAGCGTTAGAACATGACTTAAAGCTACAAGAGTCAGTTTTGTGAAATATAGGACATTTTAAATAAAATTTTACAGCAAGACTCACAAACTGAAGCTGTAGTTCTGAAATGAACAGTGTTTTCTGTACAGTTCTTTCTGTTCTATTGAATATGTTTAAAAAGCTCTGATCTCTCACACTTGGGGCTGGGCATTTTGGTGATTATTTTGTTTTACAGCAGCTCTTTCAGTGAGCGACAGGTGAATTTAACCAATCACAATGAAGCGTGACCCCTCTGAAGCACTGGAGACTTTAGTCACTTAATAATAACCAGGTTCTAGCTGCTTGAATCGTGAAAACATTAAAACTGTGACTCTTGGTTTTAAAAAATGCCATATAATTTTCGTTGGCACGCTGCCCACTCATACCTGGGTTTATTTTCACTACAAGCTTTTCTGAAGGAATAACATCACTGCGGTCGGTTTGTTTAAAGACGGCTAACGGCAGAGCAAACGGAATTAGATTTTTACATTTTTGGATCAGGAAAGAACCTTCTATCTTTCTGCTGATTTCTTACCTAACAGTAAGTGTGTTTTAAACCGAGGGCGGAGTCGTGTTTCGTTTCATTCACACATGTTTTGAGTAACACTTTATTATTAGTCTGTCTACGTCTCCAAAGCTCAAAACGCTCTGTTCCACCTTGTGATGTCATGAAGCGGTAGTTTTCAAGTTAACGTCTTCATTTTGCCTTTAGTTCAGTAGAGATTGGAAACTCCAGAAGCTGAAATGTTCCAAATGATTCTAGTGAAGGTGTGTGGAGTTTAAAAACACAATGGAGCACTTCCTGTATTACCACTTAATGACATGAAAGAACCTTTTATCTTTCTTATCTTTCTGCTGATTTCTTATCTAACAATAGTGTGTTTTAAAAGCTGATGGGGCTGAGAGAGACTGAGACTGAGACTGGAACTGGAACTGGGACTGGGACTGGGACTGGGACTGGCCTCTGAAATCCACAATGACAAAAGAACAATAGTGTTTTGACTTAGTGCCACCGGAGTCGTTTGAAAAACATTCATATCTTCAGATGACTTTAACAGAGCGTCGGGGCACAGGGGGAGGACAGCTTCACACCCAACGTACTGACGAGTGACCCCGTTAGAACCGGAGCTGGCTCAACGCGCCCGTGTGTGCAGTTCAATTTGCAAATCCTGGAATTGTTTCAGTTGGGCTTCTGTAGAATTTTGGATGAAAAAACTTGCTCTCAAACCTGCTGTTACTTACTGTTGCCTCAGTGTGAAGTCATGTGAGTCAAACATGTTTCATCTGCATTTTAAAGTATGAACAGAAACTCAGATATAATCAGTCTGTTAACGTCGCCCACAGAGATTTGTCCTGGGAATAGAGTTACACACAGGGTCAGTGAAGGTGGAGGAGGTGCTCCCTTTTGTACAGATTGTACAAAGTACAGATACCAGGGCAAAAAAATAATAAAAGTAAAAATATCACATGAAAAAATCTACCTATTAAAGTACCTGCTTAAAATGTACTTAAAGTATAAAAGTAAAAGTATTTAATACAGATTTTCAGTCTTATAAAGCTGATTTTGATAAAGATTTGAGCTGGATCAACAGAAACAACTGAATTGAGCGTTTTTTTCTGTCTGTTTTTATTTGCGTATTTTTGTTTTGCTCAAATTATGAACGTGTTAAAAATAAACCCTCAGCCTTTTCAGCAGGTCACAGACAATAATAAAATTACTTTTACTTTTCAGTCCAGTTCAAAAATGTAGTGGAGTAGAAAGTACAGATACTGCTCTCAAATGTACTGAAGTAAAAGTAAAGAGTATCCAGTTTAAAATGTACTTAAGTAAAGTACAGATACCTACAATTGGTACTTAAGTACAGTAATTTACAACTTTTACTTTGTTACATTCCGCCACTGTGCAGAGTGAGCGGCGAGTGTCACTGAGGCCAGAGAGCAGCTCACTCTGTTTATGAGCTCACACACTCCACTGTGTGTCCTGGAAATATGCTACAACACAACTGTTTGATCAACAAACTACTGAGAGAGAAAGAGAGGGGGGGGTCAGAGAGAAAGAGAGAGGGGGGTCAGAAGGAAAGAGGAGAGAGAAAGGAAGGGGGCATAGAGAGAGAGAGAGAGGGAGAGAGTGTCATAGAGAGAGGGGGGGTCACTCCTGGACCTAGAGAGAAACAAATGACATAACGTTGGCCGTGCGCTCGTGCAGCTACAGCCCAAATCAATTAGAAAAGTTACATAAAGATAAGACAGGCTTTATTAGGAAAGGTGCCCGTAGGAACAAAAAGAATAGTGAGTTCTGGTGCATGAGACACACAATCGTACGTGCTCTGACACGCACACGCCCACGCCGCCAACGGCCTCCGCTGTGTCTTTGTACAGCTATTAATGCCCCGCGGCCGCTGCGTTTCCAACTTGAATCTAATCAAGTGAAACGTTGTGAGAGTCTGACCGCTCTCTGTCCAGTACCGAGATATACAAGAATATTAACAATAATGTAACATAATCAGAGTAAAACTGTTTTAAAGAGACAGTGTCATTATAATCAGCCAAAGAAGTGACTTTTCAAACCTCTACAGCTCAAATCTTTTCACATTTCAACAAAATAACAAAAATCTCCCCAATTTTTACAGGGTGGGTCAGAGAGAGGGAGAGAGAGAGAGGGAGGTCAGAGAGAAGGAGAGGGATGGGGGGGTTGGAGAGGGAAAGGGAGAGAGGGAGGGGATCATAGAGAGAGAGGGAGGAGGTCACAGAGAGGGAGAGGGATGTGGGGTTGGAGAGAGAAACGGAGAGATGGAGGGGGTCAGAGAGAGGGGGGGTAGAGAGGGAGAGAGTGAGCGGAGGTCAGAGAAAGGTAGGAGGTCAGAGAGAGAGGGAGAGAGAGGGGGAGCGGGTCATAGAGAGGGAGAGGGATGGGGGTCAGAGAGAAAGGGAGAGAGAGAGGGAGCGGGTCATAGAGAGGGAGAGGGATGGGGGGGTCAGAGAGAGAAAGGGAGAGAGGGAGGGGGTCAGAGGGAGACAGTGAAAGAGGAGAGAATGGGGGGAGAGAGAGAGAGAGTCACCATTTAGCCATAGAAGTGACTTTTTCAAACCTCTACAGCTCAAATTTTTTCGCATTACACCAAAAATAACAAAAACCTCCCCATTATTTCGAAGAAAATGTACACACGATAATTACTGAGCCCAAAAATATATGGTCCCAGCTTTTATATTTGAACGACAAGTCGATACAGAGATTCTAGTGACAGGCCTGGTCATTTTTCAACTTGTTTTCTCTGGATCGAAATAGTAAAACACATTTGTTCACCGTTTTTAGCGTTTAAAGCTCCTGTGTTATATTTGTACTGCTAGTGTGTCCTTCCTGTCCTCTCCACTGCACATTACAGATTTGCCCTGCTCTTTCACGCTTAAAACAAACGCCTGACAGTCTGAAAGTGTTTAGTCTGCACGAGACAAGGTGAAATTCTGGCTAACTGACCATCCTTGAAACAATAACTCCGCCTGAAGAATTCCCTCTGAATGTCATGTTCAGGGGCTTTGCACGAGCATCGCACGCAGTAAATTATTCATATAAAAATCCTGTTTGAAACCGGCTCTGCTTCATCAGCTGTTGAACCGTGGAGCTGGCGTCCTGCGCTGGAAAAATGTTAGCACAGTTTTCTGCTCTCAAAGAACGGCCGGAAACAGATCTGGAGCTTAAAACGAGCGCACGGCGATGAACGTTATTAAGACGTGTGTTTATTTGGCAGCGCTGAATGTTAAAGGGCCCGTATTACACCAAACTGACTCTTGTGAGGTTTAAGTCGTGTTCTAACGCTGTTTCCTCCTCAAAAACACACCTGGAGTTGTGTTTTGCTTCGTTCGCGCATGTTTGAGTAACACTTTAAACTCAAAATGCTCTGTTCCACCTTGTGATGTCATGAAGCGGCAGTTTTCGAGTTCCGTTTACCTTTAGTTCAGCGGAGATCGGAAATTCCAGGTCTGAAATCAGTCAAATGATTCTAGTGAAGGTGTGTGGAGTTTAAAAACACAGCGAAGCACTTCCTGTATTAGCACATGATGACATCACAAGGTGGAACAGAGTGTTTTCAGTTTGAGAGAAGAACTCAGCCTAAATCTGCAGGGTTTGTGTGTTAAACATGTGTGAATGAAACAAAACACAAGTCCAGAGGAAACAACATTATAACAGAGATCAGAGAATAGTGTAATATGGGCCCTTTAAGGTAATATGGGCCCTATAAGGTAATATGGGCCTTTAATGTATAAATACTTGAGTACAGCCTGTGATAGTTGGAAGCTGAGCCACAGACTCCATTTCCATATTTTCTTTGCTAAATTACTTTTATATGATTGTTGTGTGGGTGGAGACAGTTGTTCTTCGCTAAAAATACACAAATTATAATTAGAACTGTCACGTTAATTACTTTCTCTCACTAACAAACACGAGTCTTTTTAAACTGCACACTGCCATAACGAGCCCTGTTATTTTAAAGCTCGTTTTTAAGGGACGTTTATTGTCGGTTTAGTTTAATGACACGACTGTAAAGTCCTGTGTAGAGACGTGTGCAGTGTGGAAACCAGCGGGTGAAGGACTTAATGCTGTTACGGAAATAAAAGTACAGATATAGTAGTAATAGTAGTAATAGTACAGATACATGAGAAAATCTACTTAGGTAAAAGTATTTAAGTACACGTTTAAAAATGTACCTTAAGAGTAAAGTGTTAAATGTTGTAATATTAATTAAAAGTGATACATATTTTGGTCACAGTAACAAAACAAATCAGTTTATTCATGTTTCTTATGAATTCTGTGCATGTTTATTCAGGATGTTTCCACGAACATGGTCAAAATAACACCTCAAATCATATAAAAAGTACTTTTTACTTTTCAGTCCTGTTCGAAAATGTAGTGGAGTAGAAAGTACAGATACTGCTCTCAAATGTAGTGAAGTAAAAGTAAAAAGTATCCACTGTAAAATGTACTTAAGTAAAGTACAAATGCTTAAAAATTGTACGTAAAGGGCCTGTATTACACAAAGTGGATTCATGTGAGGTTTAAGTCATGTTCTAATGTTGTTCCCTCCTCAAAAACAGACCTGGAGTTGTGTTTTGTTTCATTCACACATGTTTGAGTAACACTTTATTATTAGTCTGTCTGCATCTCCAAAGCTCAAAACGCTCTGTTCCAACTTGTGATGTCATGAAGTGGTCGTTTTCAAGTTAACAGCTCCTTTTAACTTCAGTTCGGTAGCGATGGCAAATTCCAGGGCTGAAATCATCCAAATGATTCTAGTGAAGGTGTGTGGAGTTTAAAAACACAGCGGAGCACTTCCTGTATTACCACTTGATGACATCACAAGGTGGAACAGAGCGTTTTGAGCTTTGGAGATGCAGACAGACTAATAATAAAGTGTTACTCAAACATGTGTGAATGAAACAAAACACAACTCCAGGTCTGTTTGTGACGAGGAAACGACATTAGCGTAACACGGGCCCTTTAGTGTAATCTGGGCCCTTTAGTGTAATCATGGGCCCTTAAGTGTAACATGGGCCCTTTAAGTGTCTCTGTCTGTTTTAAATTCCCGCTCTTATCTCTTCCTCTTTTCTTTTCTTCTTGGGCACTATTGTACTGAGCGGATGCGATTTGTTTGCCAGCTGGTTGTCGCAGGTGGCAAAGGATTAGTCAAGTCTCCGCTGCTGTATTCATTACACGCCCACATAAAACAAGCTAGCACGCCCAACCACGAGCTAGCGTACGCCACTTAGCCCGGCTTTGTTTAAACTTTCTGAGGTGGCGAGGACAGATCGTGTAGCTCGACCGCAGCGCGCCGTACGTGGTCTCTGGAGAGGAGGGCTGGATTACGTTCAAACTAACCAACCAACTATTCCACTACTCGCTAACCAAACTGTTTGTTTAGCGGCGAGCTACGAGGAACTAGCCTCGGGTTTCAAAGAACTGTGAATCATCCCGAGTGAGGTTTAGTTTCCTGTGATGCAGGGGAGGGTCTTTAAAGGGCCCACATGCCGCCATTTTATCATCTGTGTTCTAATGTCGTTTCCTCATCACAAACAGAGCTGGAGTTTGTGTTTTTTGTTTCGTTCACACATGTTTAACACACAAACCCTGCATGTTTAGGCTGAGTTCTTCTCTCAAAACTGAAAGCGCTCTGTTCACCTTGTGGCCAAAACTGAAAGCGCTCTGTTCCACCTTGTGACGTCATGAAGTGGTAATACAGGAAGTGCTCCGCTGTGTTTTTAAACTCCACACACCTTCACTAGAGTCATTTGGATAATTTCAGCTCTGGAGTTTCCAATCTCTACCGAACTAAAGGTAAAAGGAGATGTTAACTTGAAAACTACCACTTCATGACATCACAAGGTGGAACAGAGCGTTTTGAGCTTTGGAGATGTAGACAGACTAATAAGGCATGTCTCCAGGTATGTTTTTGAGCAGGTAACAGCTTTATAACATGGCGTGAAGCTCACAAGAGTCCATTTTGTGTAATATAGGCCCTTTAAGCTGTTTAGTACCAAAGTGCAAAATACCGACCTGAAGTGTCGGCGCTGAAGTAGGTCAAACACGGGAAAGGCTGTTTCACGTCCCGTTTGTGTTCCAGGTCAAGAGGAGGACGGTCGTAAAGTTCTGGTCCTGAGTTACCCGCAGTACTGCCGCTACCGCTCGCTCCAGGTGCGGCTCCGCGATCAGCCGTCGTCCCTGCTCATCGACCACACGGTGCTGGCGCTAGGGGGCGTCGCGGCCCTGGGAGGGGCCGCCAGGATCCTGTACTGCAGAGACACCTTCGAGCACCCGTCCCTCCTGCACAACGACAGCATCTGCGATCAGTTTGGTGAGTTTGTCGTTTACAAGAACACAGTCGTCGTGGTCCCGGTGCAGCTCCGGGGAAGAGGTTTGTAACTTTAACTCTAACTTTAACAGCGGTCGTGCTAAATAAGAAACATGAGCCGACTTGAACGGGAACGCGACCTTTTATCAACGAACTCCGCAGATATCTAGAATTTTTATGAACTAATGTTATTCACGTGCGATAAATATTATGTTCGCTTCGACCGCAGCCGCGCTCTCCTCACTTCAGTTAAGTGCAAATGAAAAAGTCCTGCAGGGAGCCAAAAACACACAGAACAGCTCTCCAAAAGGTCTGATGAGAGCGTGAGCGGCCTGTGCTCGTGAAGTGGGCTGATGGGTATTTTCAGCACAAACGCGTGTGTGGGATGGACTTAAATAAACCATAGTGCTGGAGTTTAACACTGTGAAGCTATGTGTCACCGCGGGCAACAGCGAGGGGCTCATTTGTGTGTTTAAAATAGTTTCTGTGTGACAGGAGTTTGCACGTGTAAAGTACATTAACTATGCGCCGCAGTATTAAACAGTGTTGGCTTTGTTCTGCGGCTCTGCGTTTGTGTCGTAGTAACGGACGTTTACGGCGCTTTTAGTTTTAAGCAGAAAGTTGTGCTATGTTTTTATTATTTCTTTCTAATCTCATTCTCACGTTAGCTCCGGTGAACCTTAGTTAGAAAATGTATTTATCGTCCTGGTTACGATCGAACCAGATTCTTGTTGTAGTCGTCAGAAACTGCTCGCAAGGAGTTTTTGAAGTATTTTTTTGTAAATATGTCTAAGCTCAGAATGCTCTGTTCCACCTTGTGATGTCACGAAGTGGTAGTTTTCTTGCTAACCGCTACCTTTTACCTTTAGTTCAGTGGAGATTGGCTAAAATCATCCAAGTGATTCTCAACTGCTCACAAGGCATTTTTTGAAGTATTTTTTCATAAATATGCCTAAGCTCAAAATGCTTTGTTCCACCTTGTGATGTCATGAAGTGGTAGTTTTCATGCTAGCAGCTCCTTTTACCTGTAGTTCAGGAAACATTGGCTAAAATTATCCAGATGATTCTAGTGAAGGTGGGCTTACAACTGCTTACAAGGCATTTTTGAAGTGTTTTTTTGTAAATATGTGTAAGCTCAAAATGCTCTGTTCCACCTTGTGATGTCATGAGGTGGTAGTTTTCATGCTAGCAGCTACCGTTTACCTTCAGTTCAGTGGAGGTTGGCTAAAATCATCCAAATGATTCTCAACTGCTTACAAGGCATTTTTAAAGTATTATTTCATAAATATGTCCAAGCTCAAAATGCTCTGTTCCACCTTGTGATGTCATGAAGTGGTAGTTTTGCTAACCGCTACCTTTTACCTTCAGTTTAGTAGAGATAGGCTAAAATCATCCAAATGACTCTACTGAAGATGTGCTTACAACTGCTTACAAGGCATTTTCAAAGTTTTTTTTCGTAAGTTTATGTCTAAGCTCAGAATGCTCTGTTCCACCTTGTGATGTCATGAAGTGGTAGTTTTCTGCTAGGCAGCCTTTTACCTTCAGTTTAGTAGAGATAGGCTAAAATCATCCAAATGACTCTACTGAAGATGTGCTTACAACTGCTTACAAGGCATTTTCAAAGTTTTTTTTCGTAAGTTTATGTCTAAGCTCAGAATGCTCTGTTCCACCTTGTGATGTCATGAAGTGGTAGTTTTCATGCTAGCAGCTCCATTTACCTGTAGTTCAGGAAACATTGGCTAAAATTATCCAGATGATTCTAGTGAAGGTGGGCTTACAACTGCTTACAAGGCATTTTTGAAGTGTTTTTTTGTAAATATGTGTAAACTCAAAATGCTCTGCTCCACCTTGTGATGTCATGAAGTGGTAGTTTTCATGCTAGCAGCTACCTTTTACCTTCAGTTCAGTGGAGATTGGCTAAAATCATCCAAATGATTCTCAACTGCTCACAAGGCATTTTTAAAGTATTTTTTCATAAATATGTCCAAGCTCAAAATGCTCTGTTCCACCTTGTGATGTCAGGAAGTGGTAGTTTTCATGCTAGCACCTCCTTTTACCTGTAGTTTGGCTGTACATTGGCTAAAATTATCCAGATGATTCCAGGGGAAGTTGGTAGAGTGTTTGCCCTCTAATCCGAGTGTTGGCGGTTCGAATCCCGCTCTAGACACAAACATAATTAGTAGCGTTTAGATTCATTTACCCACGGTTTGGCGACGCGATTCCAGCTCCCACAGATGAATCCTGTCGTTGTGTCCATGGGCAAGACACTTAACCTTGCTCCCAGTGTCTGCGCCCACTGGTGTTCCTTGATTTAAAGCGTTTTGAGAGACTTGAACGTGGAAAAGCACTATATAAAATGTGACCGTTTACCTAAAACTAGCCATAGCCATAGAAGTTACTTTTTCAACCCTCTACAGCTCAAATCTTATCGCATTGCAACTAAAATATCTAAAAATACTAAAAATCTCCCCATTATTGGAAAGAAAATGTGCATACGATAAATATTGAGCCCAAAAAATACAGGCCTATCCGTGTATTTACTGCCGTAGTTTGAATGTTATGAATGAGTTTGGGTTTGGATGACGGGAGGTAGTTTACTTTGAGCCGTGTTGGTGTTTACAGCTCTTCCTCTTCTTCACCTCCATAAATACAGTTGTAGCCGCTCTCATTTTGTTTCTGCGAGTGCGGAATTTAAGAACACGAAGTGGCCGTGTCTCTAATGCTGAGGTCACATCTCTCTAAGCCTCTTGTGGCTCTGCTGAGGAATTCGGAAAGCGCTGGAACATGTCTATTTGCCATTCGTACAGTGTTTTTCCTGTCCCTCTTGTATCCACACATTTTATTAACCTCGCGCCCAGCTAAAACAAAAGCACCATGGCATGATTCATGTCTTTATATTTCCTCTGTAGCTCCAGGGCTCTCGTGTTGGATCACTTCTGACATTCCCCGTAACAACTCCGCTGGTCCAAAAGTCATTGTTTCGTGATCCCGTAAACTCGCCCTTCGGTAATTACATTTTAAGAGATCTGCAGAGGTGAAGGCAGCGGGAAAATGGTTTTAGACGCAGGAAAATAAGTTATGAATAGTAACGTGACTTCTTGCGGCTACGGTTGCTCATTCGCCTGGCCCAATAATGCCATTCCTGAGTGGGC
>KN470350.1:42823-59687 GCA_000787095.1 Periophthalmodon schlosseri | reverse complement strand
ATCTATCTCTAATCTACACAGCTCCTCAAAAAATGTAACGTGCCACCACTTTTTTGTCCAATCCAAACGTAAACACATGAAAAAAAAGAAAAAAAGAGATAAAATGAGATCATTTTTGTCGCACAATCTTGTGGCAATTTTGTCTGGCAAGACCTTGTGGCACGAGATCTTGTCCCATCCCTAATATTAGTTTATTGTCTTTAGTCATTAACTTACACATTTAATATTTCATACCTTTTCATAGTTTAATTATTTATTAGTTTAGTTATAGTTCAGCCATTTATATAACCTATTAAAATAGCTAAAAAGCTGCAAACTCTGCGTATATTGTATTGTATATGGTGTGGTCGTGTGCACTTTGACATATACTCCACAAGTCATGTAAATGCATCGCTGACAGAAAGAGATTTATGCAAAATTCTTGTCTGTCTGTCCATTTTGGTTCACTCCCTATCCGGCAAAACCAGGAACACAACCAGAACTAAAGGTGGGTGTGGACTCAAGTTACAATCCAGTTTTCCTTAAAAATGTCCTGTTGGAATTCCTTCTATCCCAACTAGGACAAGACAAACCAGTTTTTTCCTCTCTCCCTTTTGGCCTGTCTCCTCTCTTATCCTGAATCATTCATTAACAGCAGCAATCCCCACCCTCTTATGTATCCCAGCCCCCACCTTACACTTGTACACACCTGTACTCATTGCCCCTATCAAAATTACACAGTCATTAAGCCCAATCTCTTCCTGGCTTTATCCTCCACCCCTCCCTTCTAATCAATGGCATTTGAGAGCTGAGCAAGCACAGAAATCACTCTACCAGTATCATAGAAAGGTCTGGAAAAGACTTGTAAGTCAAAGACAATTACACCTGTAGACACTGAGCCCTATCAGTTTACAACCTCCTTAAAACAGTTTAAAGCATTTAGTAAACGTGACTATGATTATTCCATCTCCTAAATATGGTATGACAGGAGAAACTAAGAGACACCAACAGGTGTATTCCATGGAAAATCCATGTGGTTTAACATTTTCCTCTGTTTTGCCTATTCTGTGGTGACGTAGCGCAGTGGTCCATGTTGTAACATAAGTGAATAGTAGATGGGCAAAGTCCATGACAAGGCAAGCAGTCTGTGCTAGTATCTCTGTTATTATCTGATTTGACCCAAAAGAATTTGGCAAAGCATATTACTTGGTTAACACTGATTTATAAGGCAATTTTAGATTTGTTTTATTCTACTTTACTAGAAGGCTATATTTTAATATCTATTATTGTCCTATCCTCATAACAACCCTGCATGTTTGTTGAGAAATAGTTTATTCATCTATTTGACCTGTTATAGCATGTAGCTATAGCTGTTGTGTGCTATGAGGCAACACGTCTAAATGTTTCTTTCATTTCATTTTCACACTTATTTTTTGAGGAAGTCTATAACATTTGCTATTTAACCTATGTGAAGAGACTACATAGTTTAATAACAAAACAAAGTCCAAGTCAAACACAGCCCTGCCTAGAGGATATGTCTATGCCTACATGAGCTCCCTAAGACTCATTGTAAATATCGCAGAGATTAAGTCAGCAGAGTCAAAACTGACAACTTTACAAATGAACTAGGCTGTAAAAGCAGTGAGCTTCCTGGTCCCAGTGAGGACAGTGATGTCAGCCTATGCGCTCGCGGCAGGTGGGGACGCAGGCCCGCCCGTAGCTAGGTGTGTACCTGTGCCTCCTCAGAGCCGCTGTCTCTGTCCAGTTCCCCGATGTAGTACTGCTCCATCCAGCGCCGGGCGTTCTCCGAGTGCCGGTGTGGGGGCCCCTCTATCTCCCGGCTGATGTCCTTCCCCGACCGGCGCAGTATAAGCGCCTCGCCGCCCGGGTGCATCCTTAGGAAGTTGGTCACATCGTACACCCTGGTGCCCAAAAGTACCCAGCAGGAGTCCTTAGTGCAGTGGCGGGCCACCTCCCTCTCTGTGAAAAAGCGAGGGGACGTGGATGGAGACATCCTAGCAGAGATTCTGAGAGCCCACCTGGATAAAACCAAAATCCCGGGGAGATTGTGTCCTCCGGGTCGTTGAGCTGACAAGAGTGACTTCAAATTCACAGTTCACACCCAGTCTCTCTAACTTCAATATTGACGATACGACTGGGAGGGGCGGGTTTCAGAGGCTTTTACGTTCACTGAGAGGGTGGGACAATAAGCCTACTACAATATTACTGTGGGAAAGCAGCGGGCAGGTGTTTTTATAGATAACAGGGAATTACTGATTCTGCTACCATATGTTTGCGATACCGCTATCGTACATAAAGGTTATGTAATTCAATTTACATTTTGACTATAAAATGTAGGCTATCAAATAATTCAGTAAAATCCAACTAACATTGAACGCATCTCGATGCACCTGTTGCGCTCAGAGCACCGGCTCCATCAGCAGGAGTCAGAATGCACCCGTCCTAAGAGAAGGTTTGCATACATCTTCCTTACACTTCCCAAAACAAATTTTCTCTACAACATAGCTGTAAACCTCGCATTTAACTAACCTTAGCTTAGCCTAGCTTTTCACAGATTGGGGTACATTTTGGGAACTGGAGAGGGGTGTTCTTGTGGTGGGACTAGAAACTTTTTGCTGCAATGTCCCTTTAGAAAGTGAGAGGACAAAAATATTATAGAAAGTCAACAGGGCTTAGTGAATTTATTTTTTGCACAGCTTTGCTAAATGGTAACGATGGTCAGTGTCAATACTTAAAGTTTGTTCATGAAACCAAAAATGAAACCAAACCAAAAACAACCGACTCCGCCCCCCCTAACTCATGGAGACAAATATGCTTTTAGTGTTATGCCATATTGTAGAAGATAGTGGTCAAAGGGATGACATGGCTCCTCCAGGTACTAAGAGTCAGGCTTGTGGAGATGCAGCCCACTGAGAGTTGCATCTTTTTCGGTGCAATAAACACAACCAAATTGATAAAACATGCATTTATTTTAGTCTGTTTTTGGCCAATACGTTACATACTGTCTGTGGTTTAACTATGTCTATGATAATCAGATGGTCAATACAACGCATGCAAAGCTCAGGCCTTTCAATGAGGACTCAAAAAGATATAGTCCACACTGTTTCGGGAACTGATTAAAAGGCTATTCGTTTTTGTTTTTGTGTTTCTTGTGACTTTTAAGTAGGCCTAAGCCGTTTTTACTCTTACCTGCTATAGCTCAGTTGTTTTTTTTCATCTAAGGACAAAGTATGTGGACATGGGCCTAAGTGTAGAAATAATACATTTGCGTTTTTTTCTTTGTTTGTTTTTTTGTTTGCTTGTTTGTTTTTTTGCGTAGGCTATAGGCTACTTGCTGGCTCCGTTTACGTTTATCTCCCTCAAACATAGCGCTGCTGTCATGATCTATTCTAGTCTCCTGCTGTTTATCTAAGGTACTTTCAAAATGCGTTTCTTCTTTTCTCTTAAGATTGGCTAAATAAAAATGTAAAAAACACACATCTGTAGCCAATCCTCAGTCGAAGCCATACAGCCCCCTGTCAAGTTATCCGAGAGCGACGTCTTGTGTCTCTAACTGAGTCTAACTGAGCTAAATGTCGGCACATGCAGGCTGTGAGTCTATAGGCTAAGCCTATGTCAAAATGACCCACATAGGATTGAACGCATTTTCCAGTCTTAATCAATTGCGTAGGCCAAAGCCTATTGTGAAAAAGGCTTCCACTAATTTAATTCAATTAAAAAGCTTGAACGCTTAAAATAAAAATAAAAAAATCCAGCACCACCAGCAGGGGGTACAATAGGACCAGGAGAGAGAGCTCGTGTCCGCCAAAAAGGGCCAAGTCCTATTCCAATTCAAACTCCGCTTCTCGGTAATCCCGCGGGAAATCCCTGGATGAGACTTTGCTCCGCCCGTTTTGCCGGGGATGCATGGGAGGAGACTTGTCTGTTCTCGGCCCAATATATTTCCCACAATGCTCTTCATATAGCGCACGCACTGGCGGCCGCTGCAGTCTCCTCCGCGCGCGCGAAGAGCAGTCATGTGCGAGCCGAACTGCGCGGTCAAGCCCATAGATACAGCGCGCATGGAAATCAATGCAGTTAATGATCTAATGGTTTTATTTGTAACAGGAATAAAATTGTCTACGCTGTATTTGGGTAAAAATAATATGGAAAGAGGTTGCGTGCAATAAAATTATGTTTAGGCTTTGAAACGTATTCAATAAAATTATGTTTTGGTGTTTGAAACTTATCCAATACCCTCTATGCGTATTCGTTTCACATCACAACTTTTTCATGTTGATAAAATGTGATCGAATCATGCAGAATGTGCATATTTACCTTTTGCCTTTTTATGGTGCTTTTTATTATTTAATTCATTCTACACAATTACATTTGAAATATCAAATGTCCTTAAAAGGTTTTAAAGTAAAAGAAGTACACAAAATCAGTCTTTAGTTTTCCACAGTCCTGTATTGTCTAAAATGAATCAAACACACAGAACAAGAGAGCACAGGTACAGGGACAGTCTGTTTAGAGCTGGACAGTGTGAAGACTTATGAAAAACATCTGGCCTCTGCCTGCGGAGAGAGGAATACCATACCAATACCAGTGATTACCATATGATTATTTACTTTGTGTTGTACACATTTAAATATAGCACTTAGGCTTTTACTCTTTGATACAATAATGGACTGGTCCAGGACAGAACTATACAGATATGTAGAAATATAGAATAGAATTTTCTTCAACTTTTCCAAAAGGCATTCAGTAACAAGTAGGGCATCAGGCACAAAGTCCTTCTACTGCCACACCCCCTGTAGATACAAGTGAGGATACAGTTTCACTAGGGACTATGTTGTAAAATAAATACATACATAAATAAATAGACCTTTTAAAATGATTTGAGTTGGTTCACTTACTTTGTTCGTCTGCGGCCTGTGTTTTGGTGGTTCTCAAAACTCCTGTCTTTTTCTGACAGAGACAGGGATTTTATTGTCTCACTGTTTTTTGGTTGTTTTTTTTAACTGATGCACTATTTGCAAAATGATGCTGCACAAAATCACTAAACATTAAATATAATATGTGTTAGCTTAACCGCAGATGGAGCACAGAGCTCTGGATATCACTCTTTGTTTGCAGACTCTGTGGAAGCAAAACATTCAAATGTTAATTCAATTGTCACACTTGTAGATGGGCCTACGGCAGTCATGCTAACAATTTGTTTCATGGAGACAAGCCTTACATTAACCTTAATTTTAAATAAAGCAAACACAAACATGTGTTTACATTGATTACATTCTAGGTAAGAAGGCGTGTTAAATCTTTGAAAAGTCTTACTAAAGCAGCTCTCACAGTCGTCATGGATCCACACTGCAGTGCCCTCTGCTCCTGTAAATGTCTGACTCTTGTGTATGTTTGAATTTTCCCTCCGAAAGTTTTGGGAAAGGGAATTCCCGAGAGAGGAACTTCACCACAAATGATAACAAAGTCATATTTTCTCAGCCCGATTAAAACATGCAGATTCAACCAGAGAACAGAGAATCATAAATAAGTCATGCTATTGCTGTAAAATTTGTGTTTGCAATTTGAGCATCTCCTCTCAGGCCATTTTTTTCAGTGACTGTTTCACTATTGTTATTTATCACTAATTAGAGAAGGAAAAAGTCGTACAAGATTAAAGAAGACATAGCTCAAACATTTAATATATGATGAAGAGGGCCGGTGGGATAAAATAACATTGGATATTTGCACAATTTGGATAATGGTGGTGTTTTGTTTTATTTGTTTAATAGTTTTAAATTCACTATTGGCTTTTATTATAGCCACATGAGCTTTATTCCCTGTGATGTCATCAAGTCCACACATCCCAAAAGCTGAGAGAGCTGAGTGTTTGTGAACTCCTCACGTCCGTTCTCCAAGTCTGCATCTGCAAGTCTGTAGGCTTAACCCATTGAGTTAGTGTAGCCTATCGTGCTACATTTTTTGATAAATAGGCCCACTCTCTGCCATTATTATTTAGGGCTATTCTTAAAATAAAATTTAAAAAAATCAGAGGTTATAATAATCCCTACAATGGATGCATGGTCAGACTTGAATAAAACAATGATTTGTTGAATGTTCCTCCAGAGCCTCCTGCCATCCCGCAACTGTCTTAAATTAGTTTCACAACAAAAATATTCCTAAAATACTAATTTAATATAAATGGTATACTCAATATATATATATATCTTATAATATATATCTTAGGTTTCCTCGAGGCAGGCTCACTCTTTCACATCAGATTAATATTAAGTGTAAACTCATCCTCCCTTGGCCCACAGTACAATGAGGCGAGCGTGAGTCTGTTGATGGTGTTTTGAGCTTCTCCAGTGTCCTTTTCTTTCATCTCTATTGTCCTCCTTTTATATTGTCCTCTTTTTCCCGACAGTGATGTAAGTAATGTGGTACTGCCCACTCATGCATCTCATGGACATCGCACTCACGCCAACCACTCAGCTTCATTCAAGAATAAATATGAAATCAGGGTTTTTTTTTTTAATGTTCCGAAGTGAGCAAGGGGATATATTATAGTTATAATTATAATTTTTATAAACCACACCACAAACAATGCAATTAAACACTACAGGTCATAATAGACTGGAGAATTCAGATGCAGAAGATATCGCAGTTACAGAGCATTTATCTCTAAATTTTCAGATCCCATGTTACCTTTACCTGTAAAAAAAGAGACATTGTCTGTAGTGGACATATATCAATAGTAATAATAACAGCTACAGTTGAATACATACCAGATAAATTAGTTTAATGCCCTACTATGGAACATTCCAGGGAAAGCAATAACATCTCCATGGAGACAAGGAGGTGACTGGCACTCCTCCACCACCAGAAAAGTTACATAGTGCATCTCAAAATAAAAATGTTAAAGCTATGTTTTTGGTTCCTTTACTTTCCTGAATTACAGCTTATTCTAAATATAACCAAGTACAAAGGAGGTGTTTAATAATAGACATGAGTGTTGGGTAGCCTCCGTGTGTGTGTGTGTGTGTGTGTGTGTGTGAGTGTGTGTGTGTGTGTGTGTGTGAGTGTGTGTGTGTGTGACCTCATCATTTCAGAGGTGGGTGGAGCCTCCTGTGTTTTCTTCACTCTGACTGGCTGAGGTTGTTGTTTGGTCATGTGTGTCAGTATAAAAAAGCAGACTCGTCCTATACTTCAAAACATTTCACTATGGCATTTGTCGTTCCTGTAAGTATTTCTGCCTTTGTATTTTAACTTGCTTTTTATTGTAGCTTATGGGTTCTTTATTCTTTGTGGGACAACATTTTATGATGGCAACAAATGCTTTCTATACTCATATTTCAGCAGAAGTGGGTGAGTAACTTAGCATAACTTGTTTAGTGTATACCTGTTTTATTTTAAAGTCATTTTCAGCTAGGTATGGTCCAATATGGATGTTTTTGAGCCAATACCGATATTTGTTTTTACTCTTGTGACCGATGACCGATATTTGCCGATAGCCTACCACTATTAAAGTTTAAAACTAAATAGCAAGGATCACAAATTTATGTTTGGCTAAATTTTCACATTAAAACTGATATCTGGGACCGATCACCAATAACCATCAGGTAACTCATCAGCATCATTTAGCTGGGCCTACTCTATGTCCTTATTGTGTAGGCCTTTAGAAGGTCAAAGGTTTGAAGTATAGATTGGTCTTCTGTTATGATGCTTACTGTGTGTGGGTGTGTGTGTATAAACTGTGTGTTGCCACAGTGAATGAGTGCCACTGCTGTAAATGAATCTGTTTGGCCGATAGTGCTGTGAGACTGGTCCTGTTGCCTCTGACTGTGATACACAGGATGGTTAAGACTGCAGACTTAATTAGAAGTGTGCGTGCGTTATATGTATGGTCTAGCTTGAAATATGCAGGCACACAGCATCGTCATATTAGACTAGATTCAAAGAAGAACATACATTTGTGTTGTTGCAAAAGTTAAATAGAATAATAGATGAATCTATCTGACATCCCTGAATCTGAGATCTTATGTCTCGGTTCACAGTGTGCATCCTACTATGGCCCCAGTAATGGGTATGGGAGACCGTCCAGAGGAGACTACCTGTCCATGTTCATGTACCGTGGACCACGCTTCACGCCCCAGCCTCGCCTCTCCCACCACGACCCCAACATGACCCTGAGGCAGATCTGCCGAATGCTCAAGGTCATGAAACAGGTCAAAAAGAGGGAGAGGGCTGCTACTGCTGCGGCTGCTGCTGCCGCTACTGCCAGGTGAGTCCAACCCTGAGATCATAAGGTAAAATAATGTGTAATTTTTGGGTAATTATTTTTTACTAATGCAGTGAAATCCAGTTGGTTAAAAATGCCTCTCTCTATTCTGAATCCTCACCACCTAAACCCCAGCAGCTGCAGCCAATCATTAATCAGTGCTAGTGCAGCCTCTGCAGCTCAGTGAGTGAATGAGGCATAGTCTGTCCATATACTGAGTTCTCTGTCTGCAGGTTTAGGCACTGGCAACTCAGGTTCAGGCTAAGTTGTGATTGTAGTACTTATTTTACAATAGTAAGGACAGGATACATACAGTTCCTTTAATAAATATTAATGGATGAGATACACAATACCTTTTTTAATTCTGACTGACAAGAATGAAAGTGCAGCTGACAATCTGTACAATCTGCTTTTAAGATGCTACAACACTCAAGTGCGATACACGTTTGCGCTTTAACTTCCTGGTGTAAACAATGATTCCTAAACCACACTGACTTGCAGAGCAGTCTCTCGGTGATATGCACAGATTCTTTATAAACTGTCAGTGTGTTCTGACTTGTATGCCCATCCATCAGGCTGATTATAGGTACATTATTGATGAGTTAATAAGCAGACCTTACTGACCCTGTGATTGGACTGTGATCACACTATGCCCTGTCAGGACAGGCCTGGAGAACAAGAGTTGCCTCTGAATAATTCACTCTCCTGTGAGCTCTTCTCATTTCTCTTTGTACTTGTCTTTGCAGGAAGCAGACCTCTATGGTCCAGGCTCCAGTTTCACCAGGATCCAAATGTGACAAGAGGTGTGTACTGAGCTGTGTCCGGTACAAGCGCAGTATAAAGCGTGTTGGCTGACAGTAGGCCCCCACAAGCTGCCCCCCTTACGGCAACACGGGAGATCAACCTGCAACGAACATAGACACATTTTCTTGAACAAGAAAAAGTAGAAGATAACCTTCTCATCTATTTTCTGTTTATACAGTCTGAAAGAGTTACCAACACTATAGGGTTACTTGTTGTTGTGGTGTTACAGAGAGTTCCTCATTTAGTTCCTCATGCATTCGACATTCTTTTAGTCTGGCCTTACAAAGATGTATGAAGCCGCCATGGTTCATTGTGTCGGTGTAAATAACAATTAGCAGCAAATGTTGCACATCGCATCTTTTAAATTGAATTTGTGTTTTAAATTTCTTAAAAAAAATATTCCTGTTTGTGCATATAACTAAATCAAATTGTGTAGTTTTAAACTGAAAGTAGCTGGAGTCTTGATATATTGGCTTCTGGAAATATCTGTGCAGTATTGAAATATATAAACCTTAAAAATCAATTATTTTGTTGCTTCGTTTTGATCTCTACTGATATTTTGTTTCACAGAAATATTTTTGTAATGTAATACATTTTACCAAATCTAAACAGATTAGCTGATCAGCACTGAGTATATTTTACAAAGCATGAACCTGCTGCACTAGATCAGCATTGCGTTTACTGTAATTAGCAGTCAGACATAAAGATGCTAACTCTAATCTAATATAAATGACACCAGTCCAGTGTGGAAAGTCCAGCTCAGCTTTAGGACAGAGACCTGCACCCTGTGACCCAAGTTACTAGTGTTGGTCAGACAAGTTGTCTCTGCTCAATCTTTCATGGGCAGGATGTAAAAGGTCTATAGGCCCGAACTGTGTGAGCGCGGAGCTCAGGAGTCGGGTGGTAGAACAGGAAAACACAGCTCTGGTTTCTATACAGCACTGAAGCAGATTCATTAGCTGCTCGTTTACACACAATGACAACAGGAGACCAACAATGGGTGACCTATAAAAGGCAATCCCTGTTCATATCTGAAATATATTTAGAAAATACATTTTTGAAATACTAATAATACAGAAATCATCATATGCATTCATTATATTTCTTAATATGTTTAATTTTAATTTATGGTGACAACAAAAATTAAGATTTCAAATGTTTATTTAATTGACCTCTACTGAAGTGTTTATATGTATGATTATATGAGTGTGGGAGTACAAGAAAGGGATGCGTTATACAGGGATTTTGTGCAACATGGAGGTCCTCTAATAGGGTCATTATCATCTTACAAATGCAAAAGGATCAACCACTTTAATAACTCTGTATAAGACGGAATTGCTTTGTACACTATAGTAAAAAAAAAATTTCATTCTGTCAACTGGACACAGACATTTTTGTACACTATGCTATTTCATTCATTTCAAACATCACTTGAAGCAAGTTTTAAAAGATATATCACTTGAATCTGAGCATTTTGGTCAAGAATGTTGTCATCTCTTCTGGCTTAGGTTA
Organism: Periophthalmodon schlosseri; assembly: GCA_000787095.1. Classification (NCBI taxonomy): domain Eukaryota; kingdom Metazoa; phylum Chordata; class Actinopteri; order Gobiiformes; family Gobiidae; genus Periophthalmodon; species Periophthalmodon schlosseri. Next base: position 49,111 of record KN470350.1, on the reverse strand, counting down.
TGAGGTAAAGATGTACCATACCATTGTTAAGGTTTAAAAAAGAAAAGCAACTTGACACATTTTCATCTAAATAAAAATCATTTATTTTCATTAATATTATTATTATCATTGTCATTCTATCTAGAGAGTCCACCATGCCACTTTCTGAACTGGAGTAGTGCTAAGACATCAGTGTGTCTGTTGGGTACAAGAGGAGGAGGGGCTATAGGCGCACGCTCCTGTTCATTCTCCATGCTGATGCAAACCAAGACGACCAGAGAGACCAGGAAAAGAAGTATTGTCTTTAAAGTCCTTGTTGACCTACGTGAGACAGAGCTGGAATAAAACCATTGAAGGAAAAGACGTTCGGTACAGGGGCAGCTTCGAGCTCATTGGTCAGACTTGTAGACAGGGAACCAGGACAAGCCAATCACAGACGGATACAGAGGAGGAGGGCGTGTTCACATGTCTGTGCTTAGACTGAGGTGTGTGAAGAAGTGTGTATCCATTTGTTCCATTGTCACTGTACACTTGTCAAAGTTACTGTCACAACTGGGTACAAAGTTGAGGTAACAGACGAACTTCTTGTCCTCTTCTGTAGAAAGAAACACAATAATAATTAAATTAATAGCTAATACTGCAATCATTATAATACTCTCACACTTTTACAATAACACTGAAAGTGAATCTCCTGGGCCTCTACACAGCGTTTCTACTTTTTCAAAGACAGTAACTGACAGAAATGTGGCTGCAAATTCAGCATTTCTGACCACTATCACACAGACATGGTGAGTGAAGAGTCTTGCCCAAGGATACCAATAGTACAGAACAACATTTGTGTGTGTGTGTATGCATGTGTACATGTGTACGTGTGTACGTGTGCGTGTGTGTGTGAAGAAAAGGTACCACAGCTACCATCTAGTGGGAAAAAAAATATCGAATAAAAGTGCAGATGGGAGCTTTAAAGTTGGGAATGAAGAAGATGGAGACATTAGGCAAATGGTTGGATTCAGGAGTGGAACCCACAAAGTCCTTCACCACATCACTATTGGGCAGTGCATGAAGCAAGATTCTAATGGCCAACCTTTTGTTACAGGATGACTGCTCTGATCTACTATCACTCTACCAACTGTTGCCCTGTCACCCTACTGTCAATCAGACTGTTCCAACAGCAGAGGGTCAGGCAAAGATTCTCTACTTCTAATAAATCAAAATAAAAAGATTCTCTAAAAAACTGAAAAGTTATGTTCAGCTAGCCAGGGTACTTTAAACTATAAGTGTGTCTTTGTGTGTTAATAAGGTAAAAAACAAATAAGACTTTACCCATGTTTCATCGAGCTGTAGTGTTGCCACTGGAAACAATGTTGTTCTCAGAATTTGAAAGCGATTGCTCCTTCACCACTGGATCTGAAAAGGAACAATGAAGGCTGTTCAGAATATACTCATGTACTATGCATGTTGGTCTATAGTATAGTTCTTACAGAAGTAGGGGTGCTCCATGGCCTCTGTGGCGGTCAGTCTTTGTTGATGGTCGTATCGTAGCAGCTTGTCCAGTAGATCCAGAGCCTCAGGGCTGACCAGGTGCTGGTTCTCCGTCTGCACGAACTGTTCCCACCGCTTCCTGCTCTGTCTACAATAGAAAAAAAACAATTTACATTATTTTCTACATTTGCTGCTATAAATCAGTATTTGAGTCTAATATTTTTACTGTAAATCCAATATGTGCATGTATCGTGGGTATTTAGTGACACTTACTGTCCAAGTAGGTCCTTGAAGCGTGGGTCCAGTTCAATGTGGTATTTTCGTAGGTAACCAAAAAGCTCATCTGTTCCTAGCACTTTGGCAATACGCACCAGCTGTGAATAAATAAAATGCATGACTGAATTTGAGACACAATTTGTGTTGTTTTGATATTTGATATATAAGTATTGGGGCCATACTTGATCATAGTTATCTTGCCCATGGAAGAAAGGCTCCTTCTGAAAGATCATACTGGCCAACATACAGCCCAAACTCCACATGTCTAGACTGTAGTCATACATCTGCAACACAACATTAAAAAACACAAGACCCATGACGATAAAATTAGATAAGACGGAGAGTGATATAATGAGTTTGGAAAAATCATATTTTTTCTAGAATACAATTTTACCTGATAGTCCACCAGCAGCTCGGGGCCTTTGAAGTATCTAGAGGCAACTCTAACATTGTATTCCTGGGATGGGTGGTAGAACTCCGCCAAACCCCAGTCTATAAGACGTAGCTGTGAAAAACACACCAATATAAGCCTAAAAATTGCTTCAACAAACTAATGAAGTTTCCAGTTCACAAATATATAATAACAATTTAAATTATGTGTTTAGATTTTTATTTGCATAATATTGATACTTCATTTCTTGTGATTTAAAAATGTCTGGTACAGAACAGATTACAATAAATGTTGAGGCAGATGAACTGATGCAGGTCTGCTGCCCTCTACTGGTAAAAGCTACAAAAATTTCAAAAGATAAAACTATAAATTCATTAAATCACACTGCAATGACTAAAACTGAACATGACTCATGGTGGAAACATAAGAATATAAAATTAGCTGAAAGAGTGCGTTGGTGTTTCAATAAAAAAAACGATGGAGTTCCGCCTACCTTTCTTAACTGGTGGTCGATCATCACATTGTGAGGTTTGACGTCTCGATGCATGATTCCCATGCTGTGACAGTAGTCCAGGGCCTTACAGAAACAGACAGGTGCATTATTAAAGACGTATGTAATGATGGAGATGGAGTCTGTCTAGTTACGGCTGCATGCAATAAAGACAGAGAAATGCAACTTGAATTTGTTAAATTAACCAAAACTGATTACTGTCTGTTTTGGTTCATTAACATTGACACTTTAGCACATCAAAGTTGTTTGTTAAAAAAAAAAAAACTAAGATGGGACAAGAAGACTTAAGATAGTCAATGTGCAGATTTCTGGTGCTGTATTGGGGACCTAATCACTTATCTGCAACCAATTCATTTATGACATATTGAACAGCTAAAGCCTAAAAGAGTGCACATATATCAAGTATTCAGTCTCACCTTCAGTAGTTCATACATGTAGAAACGGATATCATAATCTGTCAACTTCTGGTACAGCTCCTGTGGGAATAATAAACATGCATCAAGGTTAATACTGGAATATATATCATTCTAGTCCGTTCATTTCTTGTCCTACTGATTGATTTCTAAGATACACCTGGCCCACATGAGCAGAGCTAGTATACAGCACAGAGCAAACTGTATTGTACCTTAAAGTCTGTGTTGTTGATGCATTCAAAGACGAGAGCTGGAGTTCTAGACTGGGGAGCCACCGCAGAAAGACACAGAAGAGTTTAAATCACAAACAGGATGTAGTCGATTACTGATTTACCCCCTTATTTTTGGCCAGAGAACATTGATTTTACAACAGATCATCACCACAAGAAATGCAAAACTTGATTTTACAACTATAAAAATTTTGTAGCCTTCAGTGCAGTGCATTGTATTGTGTTCAAAATAAGAAATTTGCAATGGCCTATATTCTGCTTCAGTATTTTTCAGAATTGGAAGCTCTTTAACATGCAGACTGGTTCCACCACAGCTTGATGTGTGGAGGAGGCGCTAAAAATACTCAGAGAGCAAAAAATATGGAGCTTGAGGAATGCCCACATCGAACTAGAATGAAATAGCACAATAGGCAGGGTTAAGAGCCATTAATTTATTTTGGTTGGCATTAAGAAACAAAAACTAGTTTTGTGTTTCTTACAATGATACAGACCTTCAAAGTGATCTAATGAGGAAAATTATACAAAGCACTTTCCTAAACACCAAGATATCAAAATTAAACATTATCACATGCAGAGATAAATTTGTGTGGCCAGCCAAGACTACACGCTTTTTCCTACACTTTCCAAAGACATGTAGTCTGGAACAGGTCCTGCCTCTACAAGTTCTGATGGGCATGATTGAGAATTAACCATTCAGAGAAATGCAAGGTCTACCCTGTTTCAAAACAAACATGGAAACTTAAGAATAAAAATCAAAGAAAAAGAAAGTACTTGTGCACTGGATACAAGCTTTTACTTGTCTTTTGACTTTTGATCACTGACTCAACAGAAAAAGTTCAAAGACCAAAAAGTTCTCTCAGTTTGAAAACACCTAATGTATTTAGATGGCATAGTATCATGTAAAACTCACCACTGGGTCTTTAACTGTGTCCACCAGACGGATGATGTTGGTTCCTCCTCTCAGATTTTCTAGGATTTTGATCTCTCGTTTTATCTTCTTCTTTTTTACTGGCTGTTTTAAAACACCACACACACATGCAAACACCACAGAGGGTTAAATGTAGAGATGTCAAAATCTGTGAGGGAGGCCCTGAGCTGCTTCGTGTAGAAGCTGCTGATTTGGCTTTTACAGCATCCGACTGTCAATCTCTGTACACACTCGAGCGTTTGGGAGGGCCAAGGCTACGTTATCAACATGCCTGACAGGTAATTTGACACTGCCTTTGTCTAACAGCTAAGCTAACTGGCATGTCTACGGCACGACAAACACTGTGGCAGAGCCTAATCCGTGGATTATCTAAATATGTGACTGTATTCTTGATAGCAACAGCTGAAACTGCAGAAGTGACAAGGATGGGTGCCTTTATCAATTACAGAAACGTAGCTAGCAGCATGATGTTTAAAAGGTATTAAAATGCATTTGACATTTTGACATTTTCTACCAAATGAATCCAAATAAATGAACTAGACTGAAAATGATGTACCTTTAGGATTTTAACCACCACTTTCTCATTGTTTGTGATGTTTATGGCCTCAAATACTTCACTGTACTTCCCTCTGCCCAGTTTTCGAACCAGCTGGTAGTCTTCCTGGTTGCTATAGGGACAAACAGAAGAGCAAAAGTGTGAATGTGACAAAAAAGGAAATATTCCTGGTTACAATGTGCACTTAACAGTGATAGTCACTGAGTAAAAGCATTTGTGATCAAGCTGAGAAAGTGTTTGAAATCTCAAACTAGAGGTTAATTCAGTCAAATGAAGACAGGGCACAGGAGACTGACATGAGCAGCTCAAGTGTAAGACGGCCACTAGACAGTAAACACTGTGCCATCACAGATATAATATTATATAATATTATATTATATCATATTATATATAGCTCTTAACAGTGACTTGGTACCATTGATACATTTCATTTTTTGGTTTACAATAAACTTCATTTTCAATTGGTGACAGTTGAATAGCAATCAATAATACAAAATATCTATCTAGATGTAAAACATTGCTTCCACGTGAAACTTGTCACTGCGCAGGATTCAGTGTCAAAATCAGATATCTCAGACACTCACTACAACATCCAACCGGCGCAAAGTGGCCATTACAACAATTTGATAAGCACTGGCAGAGTAGACAACACTTCATCTGACAGTCAACTAAACCGCACTGTATAGTCTTCATATTCATGCATAACTATCAGGCAAATAAAAATAGTACTTACTTCCAGTTAGGTACGTGGGCCTCGTAGTCCCAGTACTCCCGGCTTTTCAACGTATTGACATCTGCGTAAACACGGGACTTACTACCAGCCACCGGACCCGGCATGGCGAGTGCCTGGGGCGCAGTGGGCGTTCAGGGGGCACTTTCACTCACTGGGACAGAAACTGGAGAGACGAAACGAATAACGGGGTCTGTGTGGGTATGTGTTAGAGGAAGAATAAAAGTAGCCTCCTTCTACAGCCCAATGGAGACAGCGGTGGACAGCCAAAGTAAGATTCAACACTGGAATCTCCGCAGAGTAGGATTCTTGGTCACAACCAAATCAGTCTAGTGGGGCTTTTACTAAAGAGTTTATAGCAAATATAACAAGGACGAGGAAGTAGAAGCGCCGAGGTAGAGAAAATACAGACCCTAAGAAGGCCACGAAAGAAGAGAAAAATGGGGTTGCGCTGAAAATCCGGAGTCCCGTAAACGAAACGTAAAAAAGTCATATATAATTAGAAGATGGAGAGTCCTTTGGTGGTCCGATGTTAGCTTTCAATCAAGGGCTGATGAGAAGGATGGAAGCGGGGGTCGAGCAGCAGCAGAGGGGGTGGAGTGGCCAAGAGATCGATGTTGTTAGCTAATGTTAGCCAGCAAAGCTACTTGAGAGCGGAGATGTCGCACAGACGGTGAGTCTCATCGGCAGAGCCCGCTTCATGTGCGGTTGATTGTGGGGGGAGAGCAGAGCCACGGGGGCCTGGAGACAGCAGCCGGGAGTGGGGCCCGTATTCGGGGGTTTCTGTACAAC